>VZQC01012976.1:1419864-1534249 GCA_009823505.1 Rhizomys pruinosus
TATGCAGGACAGTCATGGCAGAATGCATGATCTCGGTTGGGGTGGGGGTGGGGGTGAAGGGAAGGGGAGATATGCCTGAACTGAATTGGAAAATGATGTATGAAATGCACAAAGCATCAATAAAAAAAAAATGTTGTGAAAAAAAAAAAAAAAGAACAGCAACAGAAAGACTGCATCAGAAAATTGACTGAAATCGTGAATCGGGAAGGGTGGGAGGGGCAGGAGAGGGACACAGGCATATATTCGATTAATACATATTTAATTGACGTGAGTTCAACAAGTATTCAATTTTGCCAAGACTCTGTCTTTTACATGGTGTTTTAGGACTTAATAAAAGTAAATATGTATATATTAAACAACATTGGTTTAAAGGTTCTGATAAAAATGGTAATGCACCTGAGTTAATTGCAAATATAAATTGTTGTTGTCCACATTTGTTTTACTTAAAATCTGTATAACAATAGCTTTGGGATTGGCACATACAAGTATTCTCTATCATTTTTCTGTTGTACAGTATCTTGTAGCATTCTCTTTTACCTGTAGGATGATTTAACTTAAGGAATTAAGTTTGCTTCCTAAGTTACAACATACAGTCACCCAAAACATCTTGGGTGAATTTGATGAAATATGTCCCTTGCTTCCTGCCTATAGGTATGTGTACTACAACTGCCTTTTTGAGACTCATGGGTCAAATAATAAAAACCTAAAATAAAAGGGGGGATACAGATATATATGAAATCTTTTTGTCAAAAACTTTGCAATTTAAATCATAAAACTAACTATGGGAAAAGATTTGTATGTTCCCACAGGTCAAAATGTCACCGACTTAACAGCTGAGAAAGAAAAGATACAGCTTTGCATTGTGTAGGATGTACCAGGAAGTACCAGCAGAAAGGTTGGCCCATATGAACATTGAAAGGAAGAAAAGCCTCAGATTGCTACAGACATCAAACCCCTCTGTGGATCCTACTTGTAACAACTATTTATAATGAGTCCTAATGAAACTTACCTTCTAAGTGCTGCAAGGTTTTAATATGAGAGATTTTCTTACCTCCCCCCATAGAACAAGGAGAAATATGATGATGATGATGATGATGTTCTCTAACTGTAAATTGGAGCCAACTGTTATAGAGGTAATCTCTTATGAAACCAGTAAAACTGCCTTCTTTAATTGACTAGTAGACATAGGAACTGTGAAAAGGATTATTCTCTATTCAGATCCAAATATAATACTAAAGTCTCCTTTAGCTATGCACTTAAGCAAAATATATTAATACAGGAGAGCTCTGATATCAGCAAAGGATTATTCTACCAAGGAGATGTTGGCCAGGGGATCTGAGTCCCCCAAAAAGGTAAAGGCTTCTTGCCTCTAAACTGGGATACCTGGGACTGTGTTACTTCACTCAACATGATATCTTCTAGATCCAGCCATTTACCTGCAAAGTTCATGATGTCATCTTTCTTTACCACTGCATAGAACTCCATTGTGTAGATGTACCACATTTTCTCTATCCACTCATCAATTGAGGGGTACTTGGGTTGGTTCCAGCTCCTTGCTATTTTGAAGAAAGCTGTAATAAACATGGCTGTGCACGTATCTTTGCGGTAAGATGAATCTTATGGGTACATACCAAGGAGTGGGATGACTGGGTCAGGTGGCAAGTTCATTCCAAGTCTTCCAAGGGTTCTCCACACTGCTTTCCATAGTGGCTATATGAGTTTACAGTCCCACCAGCAGTGGATGAGTGTTCCTCTTTCCCCACAACCTCTCCAGCACTTGGTATCATTTGTTTTCTTGATCCTAGCCAGTCTTATTGGAGTAAGATGACATCTTAAATTGGTTTTAATTTGTATTTCCTTAATGATTAATGATGTTGAACACTTCTTAAGATGTTTCTCAGCCATTTCTAATTCCTCACTTGTAATGTCTCTGTTCAGCTCTTTGCTCCATCTATTGAATGGGTCATTTATTTTCTTTCTTCTTTGTTTTTTGAGTAGTTTATATATTCTGGAGACCAATGCTTTGTCAGATGTATTTGCCGTGAAGGTTTTCCCCCACTCTGTGGGTTTTCTCTTCACTTCCTTGATTGTTTCTTTTGATATACAGAAGATTTTGAGTTTAATGAGGTCCCATTTGTCAAGTGTTGACCTTAATTCTTGCACAGCTGCTGTCTGATTTAGGAAGTCTTTTCCTTTGCCTACGTCTTATAGTCTGCTGCCAACTTTTTCTTCTATCACCTTCAGAGTTTGGGGTTTCACGTTGTTGAGATCTTTAATCTATCTGGAGTTGACTTTTATACAAGGCGAGAGGTAGGGGTTTAATTTCATTCTTCTACAAGTGGTGATCCAGTTTTGCCAACACCACTTACTGAAGATGCTGTCTTTTCTCCATTGTGTCTTCTTAGCCCCCTTGTCAAATATGAGGTGGCTGAAATTGCATGTGCTCAAGTTTGGATCTTCAGTTTTGTCCCTTGATCAACAGGTCTGTTTTTCCACCAGTACCAAGCTGATTTTATGCCTATAGCCCTGTAGTATAGTTTGAAGTCTGGTATAGAGATCCCCCCTGTATTGTTCTTTTCAGTGTTGTTTTGGCTATTCAGGGTCTTTTGTTTTTCCAAATGAAATTATGGACTTTTTTCCCAAGCCTGTGAAGAAACTCTTGGGGATTTTATTTGGGATTGCACTGAATCTATACAACAGTTTGGGTAGAATTAATTAATTTTATTAAAATTAAAATTAATTTCCCCAATCCATGAGCATGGGAGGTTTTTCCATCTTCTGATGTCTTCTTCAATTTCCTTCTTCAGGGGTTTAAAGTTTTTGTTGTAGAGATCTTTGGTGTCTTTGGTTAGGTTTGTTCCTAGGTATTTTATTGTTTTTGAGGCTATCGTGAGTGGGAAGTTCTCCTTGAATTCCTTCTTCAGTTGCTTATTGTTGGTGTAAAGAAAGGCTACTGATTTTTCTAGGTTAATTTTGTATCCTGCCACTTTACTGAAGCTCTTAATCATATCTAGGAATTTTATGGTGGAGTTTTTAGCATCCCTTATGTAAATAATCATATCCTCTTTTCCAATTAGTACTCCTTTAATTTCCTTTTCTTGCCTTATTGCCCTAGCAAGTGTTTGAAGCATTATATTTAAGAGGAGTTGTGACAGTTGCCGAGTTCTTATCTTTAAAGGGAATGCTTCTGTCGTTTCCCCATTTAGTAGGATATTGGCTGTGGGTTTCCTGAATAAACAGAGAGACATCTGAACTGAATATATGCTTCTGTCATTTCCCCATTTAGGATTATATTGGCTCTGGGTTTCCTGAATAAACAGAGAGACATCTGAACTCAATGATATGATACACCAAATGGACCTCACAGACATCTACTGAATATTCCACCCTAATACCAGAGAATACACTCTCCACTCAGCACCCCATGTAACATTCTCCAAAATTGACCACACACTGGGACACAGGAAAAAAAATCCACAAATGCAAAAAAGATTGAAATAATTTCATGCATTCTATCAGACCACAATGCAATAAAGCTCATTATCAACACCAGGATAAGCCCTACTATCTACAAGAACACATGGAGACTAAACAACACACTCCTAAATAGTGAATGGGTCAAGGAAGAGATAAAGAGAGAAATAAAAGCCTTCCTGAAACTGAATGACAATGATAAGACAACACAACAAAACCTATGGGATACTTTAAAAGCAGTCCTAAGAGGTAAGTTTATAGCGCTGGAACCTATACTCTACTAAGTTTGAAAACCTAGAAGAAATGGATGAATATCTGAAATCCTGGGAATCACCAAAGCTCAACCAAGAAGAGATCGAAAGCTTAAACAGATCCATAATATATGAAGAAATTGAAGATGTAATAAGAAACCTCCCAACTAAAAAATAAAACGCCCAGGCCCAGATGGTTTCATGGCAGAATTCTAAAAAACATTTCAAAAAGACTTAAAACCATTATTATTCAAATTGTTTAGAAGGATACAAACAGAGGGAATTCTCCCAAATTCCTTCTATAAAGCCAGCATCACTCTATTACCAAAATCAGGCAAAGATACAACCAAAAAGGAAAACTATAGACCCATCTCATTAATGAACACAGATGCAAAAATTCTAAATGGGATACTTACAAATCACATACAGACCCACATTACGAAGATCATCCATCATGACCAAGTTGGATTCATACCAGAGATGCAGGGATGGTTCAACATATGAAAATCAATAAATATCATCAAGTATATAAATGGACTGAAAGACAAAAACCACACAATCTCCTCAATTGATGAGGAAAAACCCTTTGACAAAATCCAGCATCCCTTCATGCTTAAAGTCCTAGAGGCAATTGGATTGGAGGGATCATTCCTCAATGTAATCAAAGCCATATACAGGAAATACTAATCTTTATATCCATAGATTAGTGCAGTTCTTCCTTCATCACAGAACCTTCTTTAGGGGAGAATATGGCAATCAATACAGACACTACAACTAATCAAGAAGCAGAAGATAAGCAACTCTGGAGTGCTCAGCTCTAAGTGGGACCTTTATATAGCACCCCCTCCATGTAAGGCTTGGGGATTATCACAGGAAGAAGAGATGGAAAGAATGCAAGAGGCAGAGAGAATGAAGAGCTACTGTGAAACAGTGTTCTCTAGTAATAACAAGCCCATTACACACACACACGTATATATATATATATATATATATATATATATATATATATACCTTGTTTATATATGTATAAACATGTGAAGTAACATTGCTCAAAGTAGCCTTGTTTATTACGGCAAGAAATCCGAAATAACTTCAATAGTCAGCAAGAGGTAAAAAGTTTTAAAATTTCCATAATATCCATTCAACAAAGAACTTCACAGCAGTGAAAATCAATTAGGCAGAATAACACTTCCTTAGGAAGATTGGCTCTCACAAGCAGTGGTGACTAAAAATATGCTAGAGCATATACAATTTGAAACTATATTTAATTGGAAAGCACACACCTATCTATTAACTGGGTACTCCTTCTTAACTGGAATAAGCACTATGTGGAAATAGCAATTTTGTACTAATCAGAGTAGGCTAACTCAACACTAAGTTAATGTCTAATTCAGTGATCATTGGTGAAGAAACTGCTCCACAGAGTTATTCAGAGACCCAATATTGTTCCTTGAGAACCTCAGAGTTATCGCTCTGCAGCTGAATGAAATCATGGATCCTGTTTCACTCACAATCTATTAGGCAGAATTCCATCTTATGCAAGAGAAATTGGCAAACAATGTATAGATATACTCCAAGGAAGAAAAATAAAGAAAACTTTCAGAGTGGCACAGTAGTTTGAATGAGAGTGTCCCCACAGGCTTCAAGTATTTGGATGCTTTGTCTCCATGGGTGGCCCTGTTTGGGGAGGTCTTAGAAGGTGTGGCCTTGCTGGAGCAACACATCGCTGGGGGAGGGCTTAGAGAGTTCTTAAACTTCGCCAGATTTTCAGTCTGCCTTCTGCTTCCTGCGCCTGCTTGAAGATGTGAGGGATTATTAGCTTTCTGCTCCTGCTTCAACCACCTTGCTATGCTTCCTGGCCATGGCAAACTCTAATCCCCCTGGAACCTGGAACCACAAGCTGAGATAAACTCTTCTTCCTATAAGTTCCCTTGGTCATGGTGTTCTATCACAGCAAAAGAAAAGTAACTAATACAAGTGGATTTCATTGTAGTTGTTACTGTGTAGGTGGGTTTGAGGAGTAGAATGTGTTCAGAGAAAAGAAATGGAAAACTTCACCTGTACTGTTAGGTTTTCTTTTCCAGTTTTGGGGGATGTATGTATGAAGTTTGATGTTTTAATTTGTACTTTTTTCTGAATTGCACAATATTGCAAATTTTTATTATTAAGTGGAATATAAGATGTAAAATCAAGGGAGTGAATTTAAAATAATTCCTCTATGTAATATTCAGGAGACATGAATCAGAATTTCAGTTTGTTTGGAAAGGAGTAGAGACTCTGCAGTTCAAAATTATGGAGTTGCACAGGGCTGGACATTTTTTATATTGGTTTGTGCTTTGAATCAAATTTGATGCTAGAGAAAGGTGGAAATGAGAATTAGTAATATCATCGCAGAGAGGCAGGAGAGTCCAGATACAGTTCTCTCATCTTCTCTGGAAGCCATGTATTTTCACTGCTGTATATAAGATACCTTAAAATACCATCTCATTAAATATTCACAGATTTCAGAGATCTGAATATGCAACTCAGTGGAAGAATTCTTACCTATCAGGCAAGAGGCCCTGGGTTCAATAACAAGCACAGAAAATAAAAACCTATGAAAAAAATAAATCATAAAGTTTCATAGTAAGAAAAGTCCTCAGGGGTATGCACTCTTAAATAACTACCAAGGGCAAGGATTTCCTCTTCAGTATTTCTGGCAGGTGACCACTCACCTCCTGTCAAAACAGTTCTAGCAAGAGTATTCTAAGCTTAACTATTCATTATATATCATCTACTTTTATGTATGTCATTTTTTTTGCCAAGTCAGAACCCAAGTTAAGCTACCATGTTATCAACTGGGATCTTTTGGGATAAAGGTAATGGCCTTTCTATTTCTTCTGTTTCTACTCTGTTTTTTCTTTTCTTCTCTGAGACCAATATTGCTACTGGACAAATATGAACTCACTATGTAGCCAGCATGGCCTTCCTTATCCTTTTGCCTCACCCTCAGAAGTCCTGACATGGTAGGTATGCATCCACCATATCTACAGGTGACCAAGGGAACTTATAGATGGATGAGTTTATTTAGCTTACTGTTCTAAATGGGCAAGAGTTCATCATGGCCTGGAGGTATGGCAGCAGAGGAGGCTGGAGTAAGAACAGAATCTAGGCCCTAACATCTTCAAGCAGGCACAGGAAGCAGAGAGTGACTAGAGATCTGACAAGGCTTAAGAACTCTCTAACCCCACCCCTATTGGCCACACATCCTAAGACCTACCAAAATAGCACCACCAACTTATGACAAAATGTTCAAATATTTGGAGCCTAGGGGGACCTTGTCACTCAAACCACTACACCACATCCATTGAAAGAGTTCACAGCATGCTTGATGAAGGCCTATCTTGAAGCATATAGGACTTCTATCAAAATTGCAGATGCTCAATTGTTGTCTGCTTAATTCTTGACAAATTTCTAACCAATCCTGTATTATTGAAGAATACATCCAAGTTCAAGGTTACACATTCTTTTAATATCAGTGTATGGATGTCAACCCCATAGTCTTAGAGGTTATATTTCCTTAATTTTTGCTCCTGAGGAATCTTGTTTATATTTCTTTTCTTTTTTTTTTGATACTTGTTGCACCCTTTTATCAATGAGAAAGCACCATTTTCTTTTTTTTTCAGTTTTAAGTGGAGTTTATAACACTAAGAGATAAAGGGTTGTTATCAAACACAATAACAAATGGACATCTGATTGGTATGAGGCATTATCCTGTGCACGTCATATTTTGTGTATCTTCAGTGCATAGCATTTACACACAGAGCCACTACTGCACAGCACAGAGTATGTGAAGAGGCTGAATCAGAGTAAGGCCATTTTACATACTGAAATTTTTTAGTATATATATTCTATATGAAAACAGATTGAACTTTTGAACTGGCAGGTAGAAGGCAACTCTGCCAAATACTAGTTAAAGTCCCCAGTTTAGTGCACAGTTCTACCCCTTCCATCTGCATGCATGACACATTAACAGTATTTAAAGGTGAACGAGGCACTTTGTGGCAGCCACAGCCATCGTTATGAACATATGCACACATTTTCTAGAACTAAACATGTAACTTGTAACTTACTTTTATTTTTAAAGCTGAAACATTTGATGCTGCCAGTAAACTCCACTTAAGTTTATAACCTGTGCCACAGCAAAGAATGGTAATGCTATTTATTCAACTACCCTTTTATAATCATGGCAAAAATGTCCAAGAGGAATTACAGAGGACATGGGATGGTAAACGGCCCAATTGTAAGCCTTCTTAAAAATGCTGCCTTCAAACTGGAGAGATGGCCTAGCAGTTGAGAGCACCGATAGCTCTTACAGAGGACCCGGGTTCGATCCCCAACACCCACATGGCAGCCCAGAACTGTCTGAAACTCCAGTTCCAGGAGAACTCCAGTTCCAGGGGAATCCGACACCCTCTCCTGACCTCCGCAGAATTGCACGACACGGGTGCACAGACTTGCATGCAGACAGTACATTCGTACACATACAGAAATAAATAAAATTAATAAAAAAATTTTTTTAAAGTGCTACCTTCAAGTGATTGCAGACATGTAAGCTGCTGCACATCCAAAAAGTCTAAGAAAAATTTCTAGAAACTTGGTAGAGATTACCTACAGAATACATTTCAGGCTAATTATGAATACTGTCATAAATAAAGTTTTAATTAGGACTCAAAAACCTTTCAGTCATAGCAATTCTTGTCAAATTCTATGGGGATGGTAACTGAAATAAAGTAAGGAGAGTATGTATAATATATATTTTATATAATATATATAATGCCATTGAGAAAGCACCATTTTCATATCTACCCAGTAATAATTATTGCATTCTTCAGGGACATATTAATCTATTATAATGTCTAGCCATAGAAGATGTCCCATAATAAGGGGAAATATGGATGTATATTAACAATAGAAAAGTGGTTAGAGAATGATTTAGAAGTATTGTTGAAATATGAGACTATTTATAGAGTAGCCTTATTAATGTAAATTATTAACTACTATCCTGTTACATAATAAAATTATAGCATCGACAATACGAAATTTCAGTGAGAAACTAGTTTAATGCTTAAAATCAAGTGCCAATTAAATGCCCTTCAGTATATAGCATGACAATACTAAAACTCAGACCACCAGGAATTTGAAACATCCCTCTTTTTCTAAACATTGAGTAATCAGCTATATTTTTACAAAAGAAGAACAACCAGTTTATAAGTGATAATTCCCAATTCCAAACAAGAATGATCAATTTCTTTAAGTGACAAGCTTTTCCCATCACTCAGATATAGACTCAATTGAAAGATAGGCATAAATGTCATACGATAATCACAACTTAAGTCCTTTGGCAAGTTGACTTGTTAATGCTTTCCTGAATTGAAAGTGTCTCCCATATTGCAGCCAGCTTACAGAAACAGAGCCTGGTCAAGCTGTGATCATGGCACGACTAAAAGATAGACTGGAGTCACAATCACTTTATTTCCCAGGTCAGCAATCAGAAGACACTCTTCCCAAGATGCAGCGATGGGCTAAGCAGGCTATGCAGAGGGATATTCTTTAAACTGACACAGAAGAGCCATACAGCTGTTCCTCACTAACAGAGCAGGATTCCCAACTCTGTCATCTGATAACTTTCTCTCCATAAAACAATGGAAATATGATACTGCTGAATCTTATACATGACCCAGAGGAAGGCTGTTAGACAAGTTCTCTTTGACTGTGCCTCCCTCCCACACCAAGGGACAGCAACATTGTGCTTCCTGGTAGCCCTGTGAACATTGATAGAAATGTGCAGAGTGTCCTGGGTAATAAATATATAAGTAGGTCTGAGCTTCAATAGCATGGTACAGAGACAGCCAGAGAGCATGAACTAAAGCTGCTTAGGATTCTGCTGACTGGTTTGGGGAAGAATCTGTGCTGGCTGATTGTACAGCCAATGTCAGAGCCTAAGAGTTCAAATAGGTTGTTCTGGAAAATCTCAAAGTAGCTGTAAATTTATAGTCACAAGTATTCTATTGTTAATGTGCAGTTCTGGCTGTGGTTTCAGAATTATATATTTCAATTTAATTAGAAAAAAAAAGATGACAACGTCCAAGAATGCACATTAATCTTCTGGAGTATAATTATAAGGTCTTTTCTGGCATTCTAGAATTCCAAAGAGGTACAGTGAGACACATATCTTTCCTCTGAGAATTTATGCAACTCTATAAACATGTTACGTGTTAGCTATTAGAGGCTTCTTAAATGTAAATTATCCTAGTAAAGTATGTGCGTTTAAGTATCAACATGTACTTCCTGAACTATTCAAAGAAGATTCTGAAGGAAAATGAACTGTTCTGTGATTTCTTCTTCATTATTATGAAAATAGATTTTTTTGAGATAAACTTGGGTTACTGAGATATTTAGAGAAGTTTGCCCTTATGTATATTGGCCCAGGCTATGGTTACCATCTTTCAGTCATAATCAGTGATTAGATATTCTAAAGATGCAATGTACACATAGTGAAATACACAGATTTTAAATATATAATTTGATGAGCTTCAAGGTAACACAATCAAGACATGAGATATTTTCCTTTTTTAATTAATTTATTTTTGTCTTATGTGTACAATTATTATGCCTGCATGTATGTAAGTAAGTGCACAATTAGAGGTCAGAAGAAGGCATAGGATCTCCTGGAACTGGGTTAATAGACAATTGTTAGCCATCATGTGGGTGCTGGGATTCAGACCTGGGTCTTCTGCAAGAACCACCAGTCCTCTTTCGGCTGAGTCATCTCTCCAGGCCCTAGATTCAGCACATTTTCATGACATAGAAAGTCCCCATATTTTCCTTTCTGGAACATCCTCACTCTCTCCATAGGCAGCCCCAGTACTGATTTTCTTCTATATAGTAAAGTAAATTTCATACAAATACCTGCTCAAAAGCCCATGGCTCAGAAGGTCACCGGCCCTAAGGGGGAATTACTGTTGTCATTTTGCTAAATAGACATGGTGTTAAACTGGCTTCTAAACATCTATGTCTGTAACACATGAACTAGTGCTGCTTTCAACCTTGATCAGAGAAGTTTCTGTTCTCAGTGGGTGATGGTTATAACTGGTCAAAAGTGACTGGACCATGTTCAGCCATAAATGAGACATCTATGTCACCCCATTCAATGCTCAGGGAATATTATGAAAGAGGGTCCAGGAAGAATGTAAGAGCCAGAGGATGGTGAGGGATGCCGTTTGGAAATGGCATGGCCATTGCACTCAGGAACGCACTAAAATTGTGTTTACCCACAGAAAACCTACACTAGATAGAACAACACTAATGAAACTCAGTGGGTCATCAAAGGAAAAAAAAACAGACAAGAGGCAAATTAAACAAAATCCACGGATGTAGGAAGGGTCTTGTTGAGGAGGCATTCAGTGGGATTGGAAGGGAATGAGAAAGGATAATATTTTATATACATTTATGAAGTTGTCAAAGAATAAAAATGCAAATAAATACAATCTAAATTCAAATTTAAATAAATAATGGTACTTCTTTTCTTTGGCTTCTTCTTGTCAACATAGTATTTTTCAGATTTTTGTACTTCATTTATTATCCTACAGGTAAAATAAACCCTATTGACAGGTATTTAGATCATTTCCTTTTATATACACAAGAAAAGGCTAGAATAAACATTTTGACAAAGTTCTGAGTAAACAGCTGAGTAAACATGGACAATAACCTGGACCCAGTATCAAGTCACATGCAACTATTCATGTGTAACAAGGTCTTAATACCAGACATAGAAGCTAAAAATCATAAAATTTCTATTAAAATAAAACAGGAGAACATCTTCTCAAACTTAGGTAGGGAAAGTTTTCTCAGACACTACATAAAATGTACTAAACATCAAATAAGGTTGATCACTTACATCTCATGAAAATGAAAATTCATCAAAATATGCCATTTGAGAATGAAAGATCATTCTCAAAATGTTGATATTGCCAATATAGTGTAAACATTGAAGTGTTAACATATACACTTGGCACAGCAATATATAAAACTAAAGTGGTATCTTTCTTATATTAAAAACTAGGTATATGCTATCTTATTAGCTGAATTTGAGGCCCTTTAGCATTTTATATAATTTTAAAAGCTCTGTAAATCAAAGACACAATAAAACAATTGATCTTAAGGTTCCACTGAGTTACTGTTTTACTATATGAAAGGAGACATTTCATTTGTCTTCAGGACACAGTAATGTATTATGCGTCATTAGTGGGATATATCCTAAAGACATAATGTTCTTTAAAAAATCTTACATAGATTTTAATGCCCAAATATTTGATAAATGAATGCCTACAATGTGTATTGTTATTCTGAATCTGATGTTACTTGAACTATGGTGAAAAGAAATGAATAAACATGTTGGCTGTCACTGAAAAACACAGTAGGTAAAAAAAAAGAAAGTAGAGATAAAAGACTGAAGCCATAGAGTCCTAAGATTGATTTGTATTTACCAGAACTTACTATAATTCTTCTTTAGCTTTTGTCCAGTAATTTTTTTGTCTTTTTGAGTCAGGGTCTCCCTACAGCCCCAGCTTTCCTAGAACTCACATTGTAGACCAGGCTGGCCTTGAACTCACAGAGATCTGCCTGCCTCTGCCTCCCAAGTGCTGGGATTAAAGGTGTGTGCCACCATGCCTGGCTGTCCACTAAAATTTCTAAAAAAGAATAATGAAACTCATACCTATGGCCAACTTTAGCACCCAGATTGTGGTTTTCTACTAAAAAAAAAAAGAAAAAAAAAAAAAAAAAAAAAAAACTTATGGCAGGCATGGTGGCGCACAGCCTTTAATCCTAGCCTTGGGAGGCAGAGCAGGAGAATCTTTGTGAGTTTTCAAGGCCAGCCTGGTCTAACAGAGTGATCGCAGACAGCTGGATGACAGGGAACCGGTTTTGTAAAAGATCAAAAAAAAAAAAAAAAAACTTAAGCTTCTCTGAAACATTCATGAAGTAATGTAGTGATTTTTTTTGGGGGTCAGAAATCAAAGAAGTGGCAATGTCCACTCAGTTTGTACTGAATAGTAACATCCAGGAGTCAGTGTAAGAGATTCCTGCTGACCAAGGACTGGATAATTTGGAGACAATGAAATAACCATGACAGAGAAAATGCACCAAGTACTCAATGAATAAACCTATGGAGAATATTTCTAACTAAAATGTAATGGTTAATAGCAGAAAATTAATCTTTTCATTTTCTTTGGAATATATTCTAGAATTTTCACATTTTTTAAAAAACTAAAATAATCATAACAAGTGAATGAAACCCTTATTCTTCCTTTTCTATAGGTAGTTATCTCAGAGAACCCATTATTTGACAATGGGAAGTTTCTTTCTTTTTTTTTTTATAAAAGGAAGAGTTTATTTGAGCTTACTATTGATGGTTCCAGGGAATCAGACTCCATTGTGGCGGGAAGCATGGTGGCCAGGGCTGGAGCAGCAAGCCGAGGGTCACATCTCACAATGAGCACAGGAAGCAGAGAGAGAGAGAGAGAGACTGGAGACCACAAGGCATGTTAAACTCACTAAGCCTGCCCCCAATAACGTACTTCCTCCAGCACAGCCACACGTTCTAAGACCTCCAAGAACAGTGCCACCAACTGGAGGCAAAATGTCTGAATACTTAAAGCCTATGGCGGACACTCATTCAAACCACGACATTATGCTCCCTGGCCCCCATAGGCTCCTGACCATATAAAATGCAAAATGCATTTAGTCCAACCTTAAAAGTTCCCATAGTCTTTACCAGTTTCAATTCTATTCAAGTCTATCGTCCAAAATCTCTTCTGAGACACAGGCCAATCTCTTAACTGTAAGCTCCTGTAAAATCAAAAGGCAAATTATATACTCTCAACATACAGTGGAACTGAATACACATTCCCATTCCAAAAGGGAGGAATAGAGGCATAGTGAGGAAAAACCAGACCAAAACAAGACCGAAAACCAGCAGGGCAAACACCAAGTCCAGGAGCTCCATGTGCAACTTCTGGGACTTGACTTCCAAAGGGCTTAGATGGCTCAGCTCAACATACATCTCTTTCTTAGGCTGGTACCACTCCCTGTATGCAGCTCTCCTTGGCAAATATTTCACAGCTCTGGCATCTCGAATGTCTTCTTGGGGTCTCCGCTGCCAACCAGGCTTCACATTCACAGCTTCACACAATGGCCTATCAGGGCCTTCTTTTTCAGGGACACCCCTGCTGCACTCTGCCTAGCCTTGGCTGCTCTCTGAAACCCTGAAGGAAGAACTGATGACTCCACTCTTGCAAACTTCATGCCTCTAAAGCCAGCACCACGTGAATGATATTGCTGAGTTTGGCTGCAAGTTCGGGAGGGACTCTCTCCTACTTTAACCACATTTTCAAATTTTCTCTGCCCTGGACTTGTTGGAGTAGAAAATGCTTTCAGTATTTTCCTTTCAAAAATTGGAGGCTTAGCTGGGTGTGGTCTTGCTCTGAAGGAACTGATTCTGTTCTTTACTTGTAAATCTCGAGGCCCCTCCTTAATCACTTTAGTCTCCTTATCAAAAGGAATCTCTCCTTCACATGCCTTGGCCCCACCTTTAATCTTCCTAGTGCAGTTTTCAGATCCAAACTGTACATTTTGCATTTCTTTCTGCCCCATCTGCTCTTCTTCACTGTGGATCTGTACAATATTCACCATCAATAGCCACACCACCATTTTTACATTAGGCTGTCTTGAAATATCCTCTGCCAAAGACATTAGTCCATTGCTTTTCAACTTAGCATCAGGCAAGCATTTGGGCTGTGGGCAGACTGCTGCCAGACTCTTTATTCAAATATCCCAGTTGCTGCCTAAGTCTTTATTTTCCTCTGGAACTACATTTTTTGCAGCAATGCTTTCTTCCAGGCTTCTACTAGAATGGCCCCTTAAGCTCTGCTTATAGTAGTCAATAGCTTTTCTAGCCCAAAGTTCCAAAGTTTTCCACATTTCTCCAAACATCCATATGGTCAGGTTCTTCACAGCCAACAGCCCACTCTCTGGTACCAAATAATTGTATTAATCACTTTTCTGTTGCTGTGATAAAACCACCATGAGCAAGGGAACTTATAAAAGGAAGAGTTTATTTGAACTTATGATTGACAGTTCCAGGGAATTAGAGTCCATTGTGGCAGGAAGCATGGTGGCTGGGGCTGCAGCAGCAAGCCGAGGGTCACATCTCACAATGAGCACAGGAAGCAGAGAGAGCCGGGAAGTTTCTTAAAGGATGACTGGCAAGATTAGAAAGTGGTCATTTTGTCACCCAGAGTGTGGGATTTGGTGGTAGATACATCCGGCTGTCAGTGGCTATCACAGCTTCTGAGTTCCCAGATAACTCTCACTTGCTGAACAAAGTATAAACCATCACCTCTGAAGAATCCTTACCAAGAATTATGTGAATCTGGAAAAATATACTCTAAATCCAATTTCTAGGTTTTTTTTTTTTTTTTTTTTTTTTTTTGTGTCTTTTCGAGACAGGGTCTCCCTGTAGCCCCAGCTGTCCTGGAACTCACTCTGTAGACCAGGCTTGCCTTGAACTCACAAAGATCCACCTGCCTCTGCCTCCCAAGTGCTAGGATTAAAGGCATGCGCCACCACGCCCAGCTTTACTTTCTAGTTTTAAAGCTAATGCAGAGAACAGAATATATCAGATATTAGAGAAGTTAAACTTGTGAGGAACACTAGAGATTAATGAACTGGTTATTTTAAGAAATAAAAAGACACATCAGAAAATGGAGATACTTTTCTATAAACAATCTTGGGAAAACTGGATATCCACATTCAGAAGAAAGAAACCAGACTTGCAACAGTTTGAAAAATCAACTCAAAAGCATTAAAAGGCTAAGAAGAAGAGCTGAACTTTGGAACTACTTGAAGGATACATGGGGTGTTTCAGACCATAGACGAGGATGTTTAGAGCTGCCTTCCAAATAGGAAAACAGCAGCAACAAAACTGAGACTGCACCAAGTTATGAAGCTTCTGAACAGATAAGGGAAGTGAAGAGACAAAGTAGAGAATGAAACAAAATGTTTAAAACTATACATCTGACAGGGGATTAATGTCCAGCACATATAAGTAACAGCAGAAAGTCAATGGAAATGCAACAAATCATTTGATTTAGATAAAATCAATAGACCTCAACAGGTACCCCTCAGAAGATGAACAAATGGCCAATCAGCAAATGGATTAAAAAAAATGCAGTTTCACCCATGACTAGAAAAATAAAAATCCGAACCACTAAGAGAGATCACTCCACACCAGTAAGAATAGTCACTACCCAAAATGTTACAGTTGGTAAGTACTGGTGAGGCTGTGGAAAAGAAGGAAACTGCCCACTGGTGAGGGGAGTATGAATTAATATAGTCATATAAAAAACAGAATGCAGATGCACTAATTTATGTGTATAGCAATAGGTCAATTTGAGCTGGTTTAATATTATGCCTATTTAGTAGCTGATAGTAGTAGGTTCTTCCCCCTGGCCTGTTCCTTGAACATCAAAAGCAGAATTTCCATATGATTCAATGATAGCATTATAGGTATGCACCTAGAGAACAGGAAATCAGTACATCAAGGTGACATTTACACTCTGTATTCCTTGCAGCACTGTGAGCGAAGAAAATGCGGTACAGAAACACAATCAGATGCTACTTAGATATATGAAGGATGAGAATCTGTCATTCAGAATGTCTGGCAGGGAACCATAAGCCGTTATTGAGTGAGGAAAGTTGGTCACTGGGCACCCCAGCAAGTTCCAGTGTGCTATCACACTGCAGTGTGACTCCAAACAGCGATGTGCTGTATGCTTGAAAAGAACTAGAAGAAAGGACTTAGAAAACTTTACTATAAATGAAGGTTAACTGTTTCATTGGATAAGTAGGCTTCACTCAATTTAATCATTAAATAAAATACAAATATATCAAAACATTACACCCCTTAGAATGTATGCTCATATGTTTTTACATGCTTTGAGATAAATTGTGAACACATAAGTAGGGATAATAAAAATAATTCAAAATTATGAAAGAGATGGAAAGAGAAAGGAAAGGAAAAGATAGAGATTCACAGGGAAAAGAACGTTGGATAGGAATTTGTACATTTAAACTATTCAAGAGAAATATATTATAATTGTACTTATTCACTGAATTTATGAATGTTATTTTATTTTCATCCAAACATATTAAGAATTAACAAGGAAGGTAAAGGGAAAGAGGGAATCTGAGACAGAAGGTTAGTTGGTGACAGGTGTTACTAGGGGAGGAATGGATAAAATCAGGGTATGTAAATGTGAAGGGAGTGGAAGGGTTATAGGAGGAAAGGGGAGAAATTAAAGGGGAAAAGGAGCCCAAGAGAAGTGGGACCATAGGATGTTGGCAGTATCAAGGGAGAAATGGGGATAATTTAAATGGAGAAGGCATGGAGGGAGGGCTAGACAGTAAAGGGAGAGAGGAGAGATAAATAATGTCTTGCCAGGGTGAAAAACCTGAGAGAATCTTATTAGTCTAACAATCTATTGAAAAATTACACATGCAATACCTCTACATGAGTCCATATGCAAAATGAAGGCTGCATATCAAGAAACAGTACCATGGGGCTGCAGAGATGGCCTAGCGGTTAAGAGCACCGACTGCTCTTGCAGAGGACACGGGTTCGATCCCCAGCACCCACATGGCGGCTGAGAACCATCTGTAACTCCAATTCCAGGAGAACTCCAGTTCCAGGGGAATCCGACACCCTCTTCTGACCTCTGTGGCATTGCAAGACACGGGTGCACAAACCTACATGCAGATAGTACATTCATACACATACAAAAATAAATAAAATTTTAAATAATTAATTAATTAAAAAAAAAAAAAACCAACAGTACCAGACAGGAGAAGCATTCCTTTGAGTCACTGGCCAGGATAGTCCAAGAGACTCCCAAAATTACACAGGCTATTGCCACAGCCCTTGATTGCTTCCCAGAACCTGAAGGTTAGACCCTATTGCTGAAGACAGGATATACTTCAGAGACTGGATCTTGAGCAATGGAGCTTGATCTGACCTGGAATCTACCATCCCTGAAGGCTAGCTCTCATAGCTATGGAGAGCACTATGCAAGCCACTAGGTGGTCCAACATCAGGTTCAAGACCAAATATCTATGTCAATGACCAGCACAGAATATGATATTGGTGTAATAGTGGCACTTCTATCTTGGGAGAAATCAATGGCTAACCAATTGGACCTAAAGCCCACTCAGTTAGAAGAAACTCATGTGTGGTATTGTTAACGTAGCCAAATACACACAACTGGAGAGGTCATAGATCATGGAAAATTCCACAAGGTAGACACATGCCTAGGCTAAGGTAACATTTTGCTAACTACAAAAGAAATGTCCTTATATTTACAGACAAATACCCCAGACACCATTCAGAAAAGAAGTTTCATTTGCACAAGATGAGAATAGTAAAGAGTCCCACAACTAGACACGCACAGACATGGTCTGTGAATTGCTCATGCCTACGTGACACATCTACAATGCAGCCTCTACACACAAGACCCACGCATCATAGAACAAGGACCCAAGAAGGCATTAACTGCCTCTTAACTCTTGTTAAGTAAGCTCCTCCATGCAACAGGAGACCAGGAACCCAAAAGGCCCTTAATGACCAAACCGCTAAGATTAGGAGTTTACAGAATGCGGGCCCATGAACAGGCTTCCAATATTCAGCTTCACCTCACCCACCCAGGGCTCAGGGAACATTGCAGAAGAGGGCACGGAAAGATTATAAGGGCCAGGGAGGTAATGCAAGAACAAATGGAAATGAATCCTGCAAGCTCCTGGGACCTGGTTCATATGAACCTACAGCATTGTTGTCACCATGCACAAGACCCATGCAAGTTCAGCTGGACAAAAACCCAGCACAGAGCTGCAGAGATGGGTAGCAGAGCCCAGCCTGGACTAAAGGAATACTGGCAACAGATGATGGTCAGGTGAGGAAGACCTGGACTTCTTTACAAAAGAGACTCTGGATAGGCTGACTAGAGCTCAGGGGAGGAGCTGGCACTGAGGAGTGAGCGAGCTTGAGCCGGGAGATTAATTTGGTGCAATGGACTCTGGCAGGAATGACAGGTGTGAACTCAGGGGGGTCAAGTGAGAGGGAGGGTGCCGAGGGAGAATCAGGTATAATGGAGATTACGACTGACTGAAAAATTATGTATGAAAAACATAAAAGTTCAATAAAAATAAATTTAATTTGAATTTTAATCCATAAAAGAAATATGAATAGCTGCTTAATTTGATGTTTTTATATTTTCTGTGTATGATGATATTGTTTTTCAGAAGAGATCTTAGGGACTGGAAGGATGGATCAGTGTTTAAGAGCAGTGGCTGCTCTTCTTTTAGAGGACCTGAGTTTGGTTCCCAGCATCTACATAGTAGTTAACAGTAGTCAGTGCTTCCATTTCCAGGGGATCCAACACTCTCTTCTAGCTACCATAAACATGCTATGCACATGGTACACTTACATGCATGCAGGCAAAACATTCATATACATAAAAATAAATGCATAAAATTTAATTTTTAACAACAGTTTTTAGGCTTAGAGAAAAGTGTTGAACTACTGTTAAAAAAATGTAAGCTCCCCGGGGGTGGCTAGGGAGCGATTGTTTGGGGAGCAGGTTTGGAAGAGGCTAAGGGGCGATTGCTTTGGGGGCAGGTTTGGAAGAGGCTAGGGGGTGATTGCTTGGGCAAGCAGGTTTGGAAGAGGTTGGGGGTGATTGCTTGGGGAGCAGGTTTGGAAGAGGCTATGGGGTGATTGCTTGGGGGGCAGGTTTGGAAGACATTCGTTCAAAATCAGGGAAAATATGGGCTGGAGAGATGGGTCAGCGCCATTGAGAGCACTGGCTATTCTTGTAGAGGACCTGGGTTCAATTCCCAGCAACCATGTGGTGGCTAAGAACCATCCTTAACTCCAGTTCCAGGGGATCCAATGCCCTCTTCTGACTTCCTAGGGCATTACATGACAAGGGTGCACTTTAACATTTGCAGGCAATAATCTATACACATAAAATAATTTAAAAAAAATGGGGAAACTGCAGTGAGGGTTAAGAGGTGGTCATAGATGTTAGACTTTTCCAACATAAAAGTTTGGAAAGCATCATCCAGAGTGGAGTGAGGCCTGGAGTGGATGTAAGACTATGAAATAAGCACTCAAAGGTCAGTGAACTCAAAGTAGAAAAGAACTTCAGGAGAGGATAAAAGTCAACATCAGCCTACTAACAGAACTGAGGGAAACTGAGACTCAAGTGCTCCCACCCCTGAGCCCTAAGTCCCTGCAGGATATAAATAATAACTAATGTTAAAAGTAGTGAGAGCTCAAAAAATGCAGAAATGAAAGCTTATCTTATTGGGACATACAGAAAGGTGGTAAATGACAAAGACAGAAGATGGGAATATTCAATGTCAGGACTCTGGATTCTGTGGTAGGCAGAGGTCAGACATCAATTTATTATTTATTTGTTTATTTATTTATTTGCTTTTATTTTTTTGGCTTTTCGGTTTTTGAGACAGGGTCTCCCTGTATCCTGACTGGCCTGGAACTCTATATGTAGAGTAGGCCTCAATCTCAAAGAAATGCACCTGCTTCTATCTCCCAAGTGCTGCAGTTACCATGCCCAGCAATCTAATTAAAAATGAAAACAAAGCTGGGCATGGTAGTGCACGCCTTTAATCCTAGCAGAAGCAGGCAGATCTTTGTGAGTTCAAGGCCAGCCAGGTCTACAGATCAAGTTCCAGGCCAGCTGGGGCTACAGGGATACCCTGTCTCAAAAAGACCAAAAAAAAAAAAAAAAAAAAAAAAAAAAACTCTGTGTTTGTGCATGTGTCTGAGTGTTGACACATGCTGTTGCAGCGTGTATATGGAGATTGGGGGCCAACCTTGAAAGTCAGTGTTCTTCTGCCTTGTTTGACACAGGTACTCCTATTTTATGCAGTGGATGCCAGGCTAGCTAATTTTTAGGCTTCTAGAGATTCTCATACCATTTCACCACAGCAGCTTGCTGGTTCAGGGATGAAAACTCAGGTCTTTTGTGGTTTGAATATGTCGCGCCCCCCCACCCTGCCTCAGCCTCATCATGCGTTAAGGACTTAGTCTTCATCAGGTAATGCTGTTTGGGGAACTTATGAAGAATTTAGGTGATGAAGCTTAGCTGGGGAGGTATGTCCTCATGAATGTGCCTTTGAGAGTTATAACTGGACCAGACTCCTCCTCTCTCTCTTCTCTGTCTCATTCTCTCTCCTTCCTACCCAGAATGTCAGCTGGTACTGCTCCCCCTCCTTACCATAAAGGACTGAAACCTTGAGTTCAAATAAAACTTTCCTGCCAGGTGTAGTTCCACATGCCTTTAATCCCAGAACCCAGGAGGCAGAAGCAAGCAGATCGCTGTGAGTTCAGGGCCACCTTGCTCTCTAAAGGGTGTTCCAGGTCAGCCATGGCTACCCAGCCAGACCCTGTTTCAAAGAAACAACCCAAAATGAGCAAAAAGAAAACACCAAATAAATCTTCCTTTCTTTTACTTTTTCTCTCAGACATTTTTGTCCCAACTGCACAAAAGTGGTTAATATATCTCTCAATTTTTAAAATAAGTTTGGGAGAGAAAAGAGTAAGGATTCGTAAACGGAGTCTTGGAAGGAGGAACTTTCTACAGTTTGCATGACAGCAGCACTTAGATCTAGCCTGGGGAAGTGATTCTTTGCCAGTGACAAATCCAGGACTTCATTCAGAGATGGAATGAGTTCCATTGGTCTGAAATGTTAAGACAGGATTGAGGAAGCAGCTTTGACTCTGAATAGAACTTGGGGATACAATTATTCAGTGTCCAAATTGGCATGGGCCTCCTTGGTTTAGATGGTTTCTGTTTCTACCAACAGAAACACCTTTTGGAAAGAGGAACTCCTGGTCAAAGTTGTAGCCACCAAAGTCTATGGCATCTAGCAGGCACTAGATCCACTTGACCCATCTGTTTCTCCTCTATGATTATACCATGTCATCCATGAGCAACTTTGTTGCTCCAGAACACAGTCTAGTGCTTAGAAAACTGCAGGTGTTTGCTGTGTTGGAAGCCTTCATCATTGCCCCTCACATTTGTGGAGACTTTGAAATCTTGGACACAAGAAAGGAAGCAGAGAGGAACTGGAACTCGCAGTGAACAGACTGCTTAATCATATTTGATGCTCAGCAGTTTTCCACAACCAGCGTGATATTTCATTTCATAAACTCTTCTGATTTTATTTATTTATTTTTGAACCCATATTTGGACAACTGAGGTTACAATATTGTAAGGCAGAGAATAGAGAACAGCTTTTCATTTTCTTAGTAAGTGTTCATTCTATGATTTTTCAAAGTAAAACATTGTTGTGAAATTGCTTCTGCAAGTCGAATCACTGTGTGGAGGAGCAACAAGAGGTGGTGGAAGACAGTGAGGTACTGCAGAGAGGGCAGGAAACGCCAGCCGCAAATCCAATCGCTGGGGAGACTGTGGAGACGGAGGAGGACTGAGCCCAGCAGAGAAAACAAACTTTAAAGCACTGGACAATCAGAAGAAGGAGGGGGAAGGGGGGGCAGACCCAGCAGAGTGATAAGAACTTGTTTAGAGGGTGAGCAAACTCACCTCCTGCTGCTGGCACCACCCAACAGGTATCCTTGCCTCTGGCCCTTCCAATGCTATCAGTGCCCTTGGCTCCTGTAGGTAAACATCAAAGCCAAGAAACCTGTGTTTTATTCCAGTTTCTACAGAATGTTCCTAGTTTAGTACAGAAATATTGTGCTGTGAATGGCATTTAAAGTTTTCTTTTTTTCATGTTTTATTGCATTTATTATTGAACTTTTGTGTATCTCATGCACACTATGTTAACCCTCTTTATACACCCCTCCCCATCAGAACCTCCCACTGGATTTCATGCGTTCTGTCATTTATGTTAAGACCTAACAAGTCATAATCTCCTGATGTCCTTCAGTGCCTGCTCATGCACTGGGGACTAGTCAGCCTATCTAGAGTCACTCCCTTAAAGATCAGCTCTTCCTCACCGAGCAGTTCTTCGGCTAAGTTTGGGGCCTACTGCCCACTTCCACAGTTTTGTGCTGAGTTTTTGTCTGCTTGAGTTTGCATGATTCTTGTGCATGCTGACACCATTGTTGTTGGTTCATAGGAACAGGGTCCCAGGAGCTTGTAAGACTCTATTTCCATATGATCATGCACTTCCTCCTAACTCTTATAATTTTTCCACCCCCTCTTCTTCAGTGATCGCTGAGCCCTGGGTGGGTGAAGTTTAATATGGAAGTCCTGTCCAAGGACCCACATTCTGAAAACTTATTCTCTATGCTTTGGGCATTTGGTGGCCCTTTGTGTTCATTGTCTTCTGTTGCATGGGGGAGCTTTGTTGATGAGAGTTGAAACATACATTAGTATTTCTTCTATTCCTTGTTCCACTAGGTTCCATAAGCCTTAAGTGTAGAGGTTTCATTATAGATGTGTCACTTAGGGCTGGGCATCTCACAGACAGTTTATCTCTGCGTATGACCAGTTGTGGAAATTTGTAATAGTCTCCGTCTATTGCAAAGGAAGCTTCTTTGATGTGCAGTAACTACTTGTCTGTAAATATAAGGATTTATATTTTGCACATACTAAGAAATTCTATTTCTCTAGGAATGTGACAGCCTTGTGATTGTCAAGATTTTTGTTTTATAACTTTTTTGATTTGTGTATTTTTATTTTATGTGTATGGGTATTATTCGCCTGGGTCCAAGGGCAGCCCATGTAAAGTACAGAAAAAGGTGTCAGATCTCCAGGAACTATGATTACAGATGATTTTTAGCTGTCATGTGGGTGCTAGGATTCCAACCCAGGTCCTCTGCAAGAGTAACAAGTGATATTAACAGCTGAGCCATCTCTTCAGGTCCAACATTTAAAATTTTCTAATAGCCACAAGAATAAAGCAAAAATAATAATGTATACTTTAGTAGTATGTTTTACTTAACCTGATGCTCTACTGATATTACCATTCCAATTTACAATCAATATAAGGCATATTGAGATAATGTTATATTCTTACTAGGTCATTGAAACTCTACATGCTTCATACTACCTGCGCATTCAAATCAGATTATTCCTTTTTTAATTTCTGAACCACATGTAGTAAGTGGCTACTTTGTCAGACAGAGTACAGCTATCATGTGACCCTGGCTATGCCCCTTACTTCTTTGACCTTTGGTTTCTTCTTCTGTAAAATGACAGTCAGGTTATAAGATCTATAAGTTAACTAATATATTGTGGGCTCCTGAGATATTATGGGCAAAGTTCGATTTCATAGGAATAGAGAGTCTTCCTCTCACCATGACCATCTGTTCTAAAATTGTACTACAGAGATTGATGGTCTCAAATGTGAAGAGTGCAAACATGGGTAGACCCTAGATCACAGCTGATACCTTACCACTGACAAGCATGCCATATGTTACATGGTCAGGTGTATGACTTTGTATCTCAGAGTCTCTTTATGGCTTTCAGAGATTTACAAAGACCACCCAGCTGTTACTAACAAAATGAACATCAAAGCCAAAACTTTTTTTCATGATTTTTTTGTAATTTTTTTATTGAATTTTTGTGTCGTTCAAATAGAGGATCTCAGTCAGTCTGAATCATCAGGAGACCTCCTTCCCCACTGGCACCTGGCACCTGCTATAGCCACTCCCTGGAATTCATACGTTCTATCATTTGTGTAAAGGCGTATCATGTAAAATTAGTGTCCCCAGACATTCCTCAGTGCAAGTTTATCCACTGGAGTCTATTCAATCTATGTAGAGTCCTCTTTTTTAAGAAGGTCAGGATGCACAAGACCTATCCATGCAAACTGAAGCAGACAAAACCCCAGCACAGAACTGGGGAAATGGCGACAATCTCCAGTCTTTGTCAAAGAGTCATTGGCAGCTGATTACTGCTGGGTGATAAAGAGCCAAAACATTTTTTAAAGCATCTTATTGAATTTTTGTTCATTTCATATAATAGATCTTAACCAAATCTGGAAAATTTTCCCCATCTCTGGCTTCCTTAGCCCCTCCCTACTGGATTCCATGCATTCCTTCCTATAGGTTAGGTCCTATCCACTCAGGCATTTGTACCCAGATGTCCCTCAGTGCAAGTTCATCCACTGGAGTTTAGTCAGCCTGTCTGGAGTCACTCTCTTAAAAATCTCATCTCCCTCCCCTACCAGTTGTGGCTTGCCAATAGTTCTTCTCCTAGGGTTGGGGCCTGCTGCCCACTTCCTCAGTTCTATCCTGGGCTTTTGTCTGATTGAGTTGGCATGGGTCTTGTGCATCTTGTCACCACTGGGGCAAGTTCATATGAGGGCATTCCCAGTGCCCTGAAAGCCTCTGTTTCCTTATGTTCATATATCAACCCTGGCTCTTAAATATTTCCACCCTCTCTTCGGCAATAGTCTCTGAGCCATGGGTGAGTGAGGATTAATATAGGAATCCTATCCAGGGTTACCTACTCCCCAGTCTCATATTCTCTAAAACTTAGTTGTAGCCATCTGTGTGCATCACTCTGTTGTATGAGGAAGCTTCTCTGGTGAGAGTTCAGGATATATTAGTATTCTTTCTACCCCTCTGTTACACTATGTTGCACAAACCTTAGATGTAGAGGTTCCACTGTGTCACTTAGGGCTGGACATCTCTGAGACATATATTCTCTTTGTATGACCAGTTGTGGAACTCTGGAATAGCCTCCATCTGTTGCAATATGAAGTTTCTTTGATGAGTGGTATATCATCTACTTGTCTGTAAATACAAGGATCCATATTTAGCATATAGCAAGAAATTTCATTTGTCTAGAGATATGACAGTGATAAAGTTTTCCCTAGGATCATGTATTTCCTCCCATTGAGAGGGCTTTAGTTCCCATTAGATAGCTGTGGATTACCCCTTAGATAAAAGTGCTATTACCACCAACAGAGATAGTTTGCTCTTCCAGCCTTGGTGGTTTTTAGGCCTTAGAGCTAAGTCGAACCTTTGATTGATTTTCTCCCTCAGAAACTTGTATAGTACCCTCTAGAACTGTGAGAGGTAGTCTTCAGGGAGAAGGCTTCCAGGTTAATTCCAGCTTTATTGCTCAAAATCCTGTGTCCAAAGAATGTCCTGCCTTCAGCAATAGGTTCTAACACCCAAGTTCTGGCAGATAATTAAGGGATGCAGCAATGGCCTGTGTTACTTTGGCAGGCTACCCTTGAAGGGACTTTTCTCCTTTCTGGCACTGTGTTCCTTGTTATATAGCCTTCAGGTATATTCATGCACTCATGTTTAGATATTATGTGTGTGTTTTTCAGGGGGTATTTGAGTTAGTACATTTCCATTGGCTTTTTATGCTGCCTAGGCTCCTAGGCTTTATTTATCTCTCTTCCCTCTCTCCCTGTTTCCCCTTGACAATGCCGCTGTCTTTTCATTCCCCCCTCTCTTGAGTTCCCTCTTCCCCTTTACCCCCGTGGGTCCTCATATGCCCTTCTCTCCTTCCTTCCCAGTTGAACACCCTCATTTCCCCCATTTCCCCCTTGGTAGCATCTGTTTCCTACTATCCCCCTCTCTTGGGCACTTCCCCTTCAGCTCCATGCTTCCTTTCCATTTTCCTGGCTCCTGCTATTACAACAGGATACATACTCACCTATAAAGGATTGGCACTAAGATCCTCAAATCAAGGAGACTATACACCACTGGCTTTTCTGAGGCTGTGTTACTCCACTTAGTACAAGAGTTTCTGGTTGTTCAATTAGTTTACCTGAAAATTTCATCTTTTCTTACCACTGAGTAGAACTCCGTTGCATAAATGTACCATGTTTTCATTATCCATTCATCAGTTGAGAGACATTTAACATGTTTCCAAATCTTGGCTATTGCGAAAAGAGCAACAATAAACATGGATGTACAGGTATCTCTACAGTAGAACCAGACCTTTGTGTATATGTCGAGGAGTGGTATAACTGGATCATATAGTGGATTCAGTTTTATTTTTTCGAGAGTTCTCCACACTGCTTTCCATAGCGGTTGCATGAGTTGGTATTCCCACAAACACTGAATGAATTGTCCCCTCTCTCCACATCCTCATCAGCATTTGGTATCTTTTGTTCTCTTGATCTTAGCCAGTGTGGGTAAGAAAAATTCTTAAAGTGGTTTTCATCCACATTTCTCTAATTACTAAGAATGTTGAGTACTTTTAAAGGTATTCCTTATCTATTTTTATTTCTCTGTTTGAGAACTCTCTGTTCAGGTCCCATCTTTTTGTTGGGTTGTTGATTTTCAGGGTTTTTTTTCAGCTCTTTGTGTATTCTCGGTATGAATCCTCTGTTGGATGTGTTGCAGGTGAAAATTTTCTCCCATTCACTGGGTTTCCTCTTCACTTCCTCGTTTCTTTTGCCATGCTGAAGCTTTGAAGTTTAATAGGGTCCCACTTGCTTATTGTTAATCTTAATGCCTGAGCAACTGGTTTCTGATTTAGAAAGTTCTTTCCTATGCCTATACCCTATAGGGTACTACCTATGTTTTCTTCTAGCAGTCTCAGAGTTTCAGGTTTCATATTGAAGTCTTCAATCCATTTAGAGTTGACACATCTTCAGGTGAAAGATAAGGGCCCAATCATGCTGAGTGAAGTAACACAGACCCAGAAAAACGAACAACGAATGGTATCCCTCATCTGTGGATGCTAGTGCCAATTACTTAGTTGTAAGTATTTCTTGTGCATGGCCCCTTGAGCTTTTGTCCAAAGCAGTTGGGAGTGATGCATATTGGAAACAGCAACAACAACAACAACAGAAAGGACTGCATCAAAGAACTGACTGAAACAATGAACTTCTGCTCAAAACAGTCAAATTCCACATGGAGAATATTGAGAAAGACTGAGAAAGAGATGAAAAGCATGTTTGGCCGAATGCATGAGCTCTGGCGAAGTGGGGGATGGGGGAACACAGGTCTAGATTTGATAATATATATATATATATATATATATATATAAATTAAGTAATTAAAAAAAGAAATGCATATCACTTCCTTCTTGATGATATATGAAGATGGACCCAAGGAATTAAAAAAAAAAAAGATAAGAGTCCAGTTTCATTGTTCTACAGGTGGACATCCAGTTTTGTCAACAGCATTTGTTGAAGATGTTGTGTTTCCTCCATTATGTGTTTTTGGTACCTTTGTCAAATATTAGGTGGCTGAAATTGCATGTACTCATATTTGGGTCTTCCATTCATTTCCACTGACCTATGTGTTTGTTTTTGTGCCAGTACTATACTGTTTTTATGACTATAGTTCTGTAATATAGTTCGAGATCTGGTATGGTGATCCTTCCGGAATTGCTTCTTTTGCCCATGATTATTTAAGCCCCTCAAATTTTCGAGCAAACAGGTTGGATATTCACCTTTTTCAGGTTTCCATAATGAAAACTGATTGCATGATGCTCTTGTACAAATCCCTTTGAAAGACACTTTCTAAGCATCTACTAAGAGCTAGACACTTCCTTGTTCAGAGGAGGGCTCATGGAACTGAACTGCTTGGCCCACAACTATAATCAGTATGCTTTCTCCATGAACAAAGCTTCTGTGCTTGACTCCGGAGTACAAAGTCTCTTTTCCCCTGGTTCAGAACTCTGGGTCATAAGTAAACACTGGAGACTGCTTGAGATAGTCAAGCTCCATTAGCATGCCTGCCGTGTAGCCAAAAGATTCGAAAATAAACACGACGGCATGATGGCATTATTTCCAGTAAGACACTCTTCAAAGCAGCGAACACTGAACCAACAATTAAGAAACAATCTAACTGTACTCTGTCTCTGACTCCTTTATTTTTACTTCATATCTGGATGACAGTTTCTGGACAGTTTTTTCTCTCTCCCAGGTGAGACAGGAGGGGCCAGGAAGTTTCTGTAGGACCCAAGAACTTGGAGCCATGCAGAAAGATAGTCGAGCTAGTAAGGAGTTTAAAGATGAATTTGTCTGACTTCCAAACTGGGAGCTGTGCTGGAGTTTGAGGAGGATTGCAATACAATCCACATTCCTAACAAACTCAGCATTCTATTAAGCAAATGAAAGAAAATGCAGTTCTTTCTGATGCAACCCTGCCTTTCTTGAAATATTAGAATGGCAAGAGAAATTTTCATTTTTGAGAAAGCAGACATCCAAGGAGGAGAACAGCTATTCCTGTAGGGATCATGGTTGCAAGAAGGTCCTGAGGGCTGGTGGGAAATTTGTCTTCTGAGAGGTGGAAAGGTCAAGGTACAGCAGAAGGTAAGACAATGGAAAGCTCAGAGATAGACCGACCGTCTGAAACTCCAACTCCAGGAGAACTCCAGTTCCAGGGGAATCTGACACCCTCTTCTGACCTCCGAGGCATTGCACAACACGGGTGTGCAGACTTGCATGCAGACAGTACATTCATACACATACAGAAATAAATAAAATTTAAAAAAAATTAAAGAAAAGGATCCAAAGCCCATGCTTTGGATAGACTCTTCAGGCTGAGAGGACCCAATCCACCTTACAGGAGTCTTCCTTGCATAAGTCTGGTGGAAGTCAACAAAAGTGAACCAGGCCTCCCCGTCTGGCAGAGGGGATTCCCAGTGCACTGCTCTGTTAAATCAGAGTTGGCTCAGAATACTTGATCCCATCTGATGGCAGAGCTGGAAGGACAGGGGCTGTTTTGTAGGCCTGTGGTCCATTAACAGCATGGCCTCTAGTTTGCAGTGAATTTGGGGAACTGGTACAGAGACATCTCTCTCCAATCCTGCTCCTCTTGTGGGGCCAGGAATAGGAGGAACTTCTCTCTGTGTCTTTCTTACCCTGGGAACCCAGCATTATCCCCATGGATCTGGGTAGAAAACACTTCTGATGCTTATTAAGCCACAGTCTGTTCACAGGGCAAAACCAATGCCCTGCCTTCCAAATGAGGGGCGAATTGAGAAAGCCTGTTGATAATACCTCCCTTGTTCTTGATAATTGCTTTCTTGTTAGGGACAAAAGAGGCTGCTATCTGGGTTTCAAACATGGGAATTAAAGAAAGAGAAAATAAAGGGAGATGGACAGGATATGTCCCAGATTCAAAACAAAAGGATCTGAAGTCATCATTTAAATAAGAGCAGACTCTCCACTGGCTGCAAAACTACCCCTATAGACCAATCCCAGATGGCTGCCAGTTACAGCACAGAAGGACAGGGGCTCCAAGTCCCGCCCTAGCATTCCAAGGAGTGCACAGTTATGAAGATGAGGAAACAGATCTTCCTGTGCAAAGTAAACAAACCCCAAAACCAGCAAATAAGAAAATAAATAGGAGGACAAAAGTGGTTCAGGGAACTAGCACTCTCTCTTGAGTGGGGTAGAGGAGATTTCAGGAAGCTACAGTGCAGTCCTTCCTATGGAGATGCCAGGAGGGAGAAGGAAAGGTGGCTGGAATTACCAAGCCAGCTAACTCCTTCCTCAAGAGGATAGGTGTCATTTACACCAATGATTTATTTGATCTGAAGAAAAAACAGTACAAGAATCTCTCTCTCTCTCTCTCTCTCTCTCTCTCTCTCTCTCTCTCTCTCTCTCTCTCTCTCTCTCTCTCTCTCTCTCTCTCCCTCTCCCTCTCCCTCTCCCTCTCCCTCTCTCTCTCTCCAAGCATACATTCTGCCTTATTTTTGTCTCTCACTGAACCTGGAGCTCACTGATGTGGCCACATTGGCTAGCCAGTGAACCCCAGCCCCAGAGTCTGTGTCTCTCTACCCCCCTCCCAACACTGGGATTATAGATGTATGATGCCAAACCTGGGAATCAGAACTCAGATCCTTACCATGGCTCAGCAAGCACTTTACCCACTGAACCATCCTCTCCCCAGCCCCAGGACAAGCACGTTTTAATATGTCTGCACTCTGAAGGCTGTGATAAGCTCACCCCGCCCCTCTGTGTCTGGTTTCACAGTGGCTTCCCATAATGCTATACTTTCTTTCCAGGGTCGAAGATCCAGTAGGTAAGAAGTCTGCCACTTTCCATTCATATTGCGTTCCGTTCATATTCCCATTGCTCACTTGTTCACTTGGTATCAAGTTAATGGGAAAAAGGGAAGGAAGGAAGAAGTAAAGGGACAGCGAGGGAAGGAAGGGAAGGGCTGCTGAGGGACGCTCAGCACAAAACCGAATGGGGCACACTCAATATCGGAATTATTGGTATGTAAGAAGTAATGGAGTGAGCCAACCTTGTGTTTGGGTTCAGCTCGAAGACAGAAATGGAATTTCGGCATCCGTCCCATTGTGTTGGGCAGAATCCTTGTGATAGGGCTGGAGAGATGGGTCAGCGGTTAAGAGCACTGAATGCTCTTGCAGAGGACTGGGGTTCGATTCCCAGCACCCACATGGCGGCTAAGAACTGTCTTTAACTCCAGTTCCAGGGGAATCCGATGCCCTCTTCTGACCTTCGCAGCATTACACGACATGGGTGCACCAACCTACATGCAGACAGTACATTCATACACATAAAAAAAATAAAGAAAGAAAGAAGAGCCCTTCAATGATGGAAACCACTGGGACCCAGTGACAGTTCTCCAATCCTGAAATCAAATCAGGCTTTTCATCACACAATATCTACTTAGAAGAAAGGAAAATACCTACACTGGCTGAACTTCAGTCATTATCTGCAATTTAGGGCTTAAATGTGCCCACCAAACAGCTGTTGGGAGGATTAAATATGGAGTGTAGACAGTACTGGATCACTACCAGATACCCAGTAGATGTCCCTCCACCCTTGCCAACACCTCCCCATATTATGTACACAATAATTTATTGTTACTTCCTGGTAGAGTAGGAAATGACCTACACAGCAGCAAAGGAATTCCACAACATGGAGCCTCATTTGCACATGGGAGGTGATCCTCGATGGATGGTATTAATAATTTGGGGTCTCCTGCAGCAGGCATGTCAGCCTGCTGCCAGCACTGGGGACAGATTGCAGTCTTGTGCGTTGCCCTTTCCAGAAGCTGCATCTTTGATGGACAGCAAAAAATGCAAATTAGGACTGTGTGGCTGTTGAAATGACTTTAGCAATTCTCACACTAGGATGCTCCACACTGGCTAGACAACTGAGCACATAAGAAGAATTATTTTAAGCATAGAAGACTGGCCACTTGGGATCAGATAACGTTCTAGGGAGCTAGTACCTGGAGATACCTGATTCTCCCTCCCTCAGCATCCAGGGATTGCCTTTATTGTTTCATCTGGAGACTCAGATCGTTCTCTCCATCCAATTTGCCATGTCAACTGGTTTTGTCATTATGCAGGGGAGGTGTGGAAATAATGCAAATATAATACTCATGTGTGAAATTCTCAAAAATTAAATAGAAAAGAGAGAAAGAACAAAAAGAAGAAAAAAGAAAATGAAAAAATATATAAATTCTTCTCCAAAGTTTTATAAATGAGTAGCAAATGATAGACAACTCATTTCAATAAGCAAATGATTGTGTAAGGAAAGGAAATTCCTTTACATATCTTTTGGTATAACTTTTGACTTTGGATGAAGTAAAAGAGGAGTTAAAAAGACATGCACCCACATTTCTAACGTCCTAAGTCCTGTTTTCCTCCTCAAAATAATTAGGGCTAAACGTAAGGGTTTTTTTTTTTTTTTTCTGTCTTTTTGAGACAGGCTCTTCCTGTAGCCCCAGCTGGCCTGGAACTTGCTGTGTAGATCAGGCTGGCCTCAAAATCACAGAGCTCTATAAGCCTCTGCCTCCCAAGTTCTAGGATTAAAGGCATGTGCTACTGCCTCCAACATTAAAGGTTTTATAAAAATATTTTGTTATTTTTTTATGTATATGAATGTATTACCTGAGTGTGTGTAAGTGCAGCCATGCTGTGTAATAACTGAGGAGGTCAGACAAACGCATCAGATCCCCTAGAACTGGATTTACAGATGGTTGTTAGCTACCATGTGGGAATTGGAAACCAAACCCAGGTTCTTTGCAAGAACAGCCAGTGATGTTAATCTCTGAGCCATCTCTCCAGCTCCTGAAGATAGGTTTTTATTTTATTTATTTTTTTTTATTTTTCGGAAGACAGGTTTTTAAAAAGAAGTACAGAAATAATCAAAGAAATGAAGAATATTAAATTCACATTTTTGCTAGTTAACTTTTTCAGTTAGAGAGCATTTCTAATATATAAAAACAGAATAGCTTGATGAATCTTCTTTCCTCTGTCAAATGATCAAATGCCAATGTCAGCATCAGTAATGGTCTAATCTAGTTCTGTTTCTCTACTCATTTCTTTTACTTCTCCTATTTTAAGGAACATCTCTGCATGATATCATCTCATCCATATTTCATCAGAAGCCCTTTACTGAACACCTTCCATATTCACTGGCAACTACACAGGCAAAAATAGATAAAGCGGGTCTTCTGCTCTCAGAAGCTCATTGACTTTTAGGTGGAAACAAATCTGAACCACAAAAAGCCAGTATTATAAAAATAAACATATATGAAATATTCAGTCAACAAATATGGTAGAAGGTGGGCTATGCTGGCCATGTCTATCCTCTATAATAGTTTCATATCCAATATAGCCCATCCAACAACACCATGAAGTAGATCATAATATGCCAGTTTTACAGATGAGAAAGCTGTGACACTGAGAGATTATTTGGGTGAAAGACCACAAAGCCAGTAAATGGGAGAGCTGGGATGCACAGTGCTATGGAGGCACAGCAAAGGCAACAGATAACTGTATCTGAGGTTGACATAGAGAATAATAGCAACAGCAAAGTCCATAGAAAGAAAGAGTTCTGCACAGAGCAGGCACACTAACATACTGAGACCTAGATTCTAGAACACAAATCTCTCAAGGCAGACCATATCTGAACCAGAAAAAGATTTAGGTAATATGATGCTACATGGAAGTCTGTGCTTGGAATTTTAGCAGAAACATGAAGCTCTGAGCAATAAGGTACAAGTTCAGCAGATCAGAGGAAAGGGTAGATGGAGAGAGAATAAAAAGCAGAGAAAAAGAAAAAAATCTTGTTAAAGATGGCCAAAGGTACCAGGCCGTAGCACATGCCTTTAATCCCAACACTGGAGGCAAATCTCTGTGAGATTTAAGTCAACCTGGTCTACATAGCAAGTTCCAGGCTAGCTGTGGTTGCATACAAGGAGACCTTGTCTCAAAAAGATGGTAATAATAATAATAATAATAAATAAAAAGTGGCCAATGTTGGGTCAGTGTCTTTGAGTCATGCATGACTGCCTTCCACATGCCGTCCTTCCCTTCTTGGCTCAGCTCCAGGACTTGTCTCCTGCCTGCAGGCCGGCAGTCTCTGGGCTTCACTCCCGCAAGAAGGGAGGAGGGAAAACCCCAGGAGATCACCTGAAGAATAGAATGAACACACACACACACACACACACACACACACACACACACGTGTGGAGAGCCGGGGAGGATAAGAGAACTCTGTTTATTTTCTGTCAGTGAGGTATATATATTCAAGACTACTGTGCTTTGGGCAAGGAAGTGGGGAGCAGGCGGAAGGGAGGGGTGAACCACCTTGGTTCTAATCCAGGGGGTGGGGGTGGGGCTGGAGAGCTCAGGTTAGTGCAACAGGTAACTAGAGGTGTGACATTCTGCTCAATACCTCAAGGGCACGGACCTGGAAGTTTGCAGAGATAGGGCAAAGCAAGAATCATTGTAATATCCCAAATCTTCTGGCTACAGATAACTCTGGAAGCCCACAGAGATATCAGATAAGTGGAGATCTCCCAGGACAGGCCTTACAAGTTCTTACTTCAAGCCACACACGAAGTTTCATTCCCACAGCCAATGGCCCTGTAGAAGTTGTAACCTGTCAATCCTCTCTGTCCTATATGTAAGAGCAGCCTAGAAACTTGTTCAGACTGTTGTGTTCCTAGGAAATATAGAGAAAGTTTAATACAGATGTCCACAGAAGGTAGACACAGTATCCCCTGGTTCTGTCATGTCTAGGATGACACAACATACCCAGAAGCATTCATTAGGGATTAGAGACCTGACATGCTCAACTAGCCAGAGTCCTGGTCAATAGTGCAGAGTGGCCTTGAACTAATGAGGCTGCATGCAAGAACAGTTCATGGCATAGGCCTGGCTATTATGCTCAGAGAGGACTGCACACAAGGTTGGTCATAGATGGCCTCAGCAACCGCCTCAGAATCTGGTGTGGTTCTAGTTTGCTTTCCCATTGCTGTCACAAAGCACTCTGACCGACACCAACTTGGGGAGGAAAGGGTTTATTCAATTCACATCTCCTGGGTCACAGTCCATCACTCAGGGAGCCCAAGGTAGGAACTTAGGGCAGGAACCTGGAAGCAGGAGCTGAAGCACAGGCCATGGAGGAATGCTGCTTACTGGCTTGCTCCTCTGACCCATGCCCAGCCTGCTCTCTTATACAGTACACAACAACCTCCCCAGGGGTGGCACCACCCACAGTGGGCTGGGCCCTCCCACATTGCTCAACAATCAAAACAATAATCCACTGATTTCTCCACAGGCCAGTGCAATGGAGCCAATTCTCCACTTGAGGCTCCCTCAACCCACTAAAGCTATCCAGCACAGGTGTGTTCCTACTATTCCTAGAACAGATAAGAATAGTCTCTCTAGTGTCACCTCCTTAAAGAAGAACAGGTCTCCCTCACCCAGGTGTGATCTTCTGCCAATAGTTCCTTGGGTAAGGCTGTGGTCCTCTGCCCATTCCCCAGATCTATGCTGGCCTTTCGTCTGGTTGTTTGCATGGGTCTTGTGCATGCTGACACCACTGCTGTGACATCACATGAGCCAGGTCCCAGGATCCCGTAAGACTGTTTCCTAATGGTCATGCACCACCTCCGCCTCTTACTATCTTTCCACGCTCCCTTTTCCACAGTGATGACCAAGCTCCAAAAGGTGAACTATCTGGATATACAAACTTGACTTGATAGAACTTAACATACATAACAGAAGGATGAAATCCTGTGACAGGGCTGTTGGGGGGAGGGTGAAGATTTGGAAGGGGTCCAAAATATGATGAAGTTGTATGAAGTCCATGAAAGTTCAGTAAAAAATATGTTTACATACATAATATACTTAATGCTGAACACTTGCTTTCTTTTTGTGAATCAGGGATTTTGGTACATCCCAGGCCAGGCCTGCCTATCCATCAGCTCCCAGGGAACACTTAGCATGCTTTGCCTCTTGTGAGCTTCTCTAGTTGGCTACATACATGTCCTCCATGCTGTTACAGCATGTTAATGGAGAACTAAGCATGTCCTGTGTGAGTTTACAGGGAAGTGTCCTTGGAGCTCAAGCATGGTTCTCCTCACTCATCCCCACACTTCCTCCCTCTTGTTCCTTCTGCTCTGTGTCTTTTCACTGTAATAAGTCATAACTGTGAGTACTGTCCCTTGACTTGATTTTGTGATGTTCAAACATGACATCAGACCTAGGTTGCCTCCAGCGAACCCACCGTTGCCCTGAAAAGCAGCAATGTTACATACTGGCGCCTGCCACCTCCAGTTCGCAGATGCTGCATCTGACAGCATCCATCATGTAAAGCCATTTTTAGACTTTAATTTCTCAGTTTTCTCCTTGAGCTGATCCCAGAGAAGCAGCCTGGAGTGTGTGGGAAGAGGGGAGAAAGAGCAAGTGAGATGAAATGGGGGTGCGAATGAGGAAGCAAAGAGTCTCCCTGCTTTGCAGATCATAGAAACATGCACCTAACCTGAATTGGGGTGGAAGAAAGTATTGAACTCTTAGATATTAAATTTACATGGTTTTAATATCTGAAAGCAGGGCTAGCATAACAAAAAGAAGACGGGCTAGAAAAGACACACAGTCCAGCTGACACACCATCATGAATGAGGAAGTGTTTGAGGAAAAGACAGAGGAGAAGAAAATCATTTATTGGGGCTGAACAGATGACTCAGTACTTAAGAGCACTGGCTGCTCTTGCAGAGGACTTGGGTTCAATTCCCATTACCCACATGGTGGCTAACAACCATCTGTAACTGCAGTTCCAGAGGGATTCGAGACCCTCTTCTGACCTCCTTGGGCATTGCATGACACAGGTACACTTATACACATGCAGGCAATACACTCAAACACACACGAAATTATACACATGCAGGCAATACACTAACACACACACATAATAATAATAATAATAATAATAATAATAATAATAATTATAATAATAATATTCAATTGAATCCTATAAAATCCAGTCAGGGGAGCCAAGCTAGCAATCTAAACATAAACAGATGTGTGAGGCATAGAGATATATACTCCCATCTGTTGCAGAAAGAATCTTGACTTAGAAGTTCAGCTCAGAAGTTTCCTAGCCGTGTGATTTTTAGAAATGTTCCTTAATTAATTTCAGAACTAGTTTCTGCCTTCTTTTTTTTTTATTAATTTTATTTATTTCTGTATGTGTATGAATGTACTGTCTGCATGCAAGTCTGTGCACCCGTGTCGTGCAATGCCGCGGAGGTCAGAAGAGGGCGTCGGATTCCCCTGGAACTGGAGTTCTCCTGGAATTGGAGTTTCAGACGGTTCTCAGCCGCCATGTGGGTGCTGGGGATCGAACCCGGGTCCTCTGCAAGAGCGGTCGGTGCTCTTAACCGCTAGGCCATCTCTCCAGCCCCGTTTCTGCCTTCTTAAGGTGTGGCCTTAAGCATGAACCTCACAGGTAATCCCTGGCAGGATCATCAGGAAGAAGACAGAGAAAGCGCTTGCCATAACCGCTGACCTTCATGAGAATTCATCTCTTAGGCGACTTTAGCACTGTAGAATATTTGGGAATGGGGTGATTTTTATGGGATTGTCTGTTTGTATAACTTTTATTCTCTCTCTCTCTCTCTCTCTCTCTCTCTCTGTCTTAGTTTGGAGTTCAAGCTTCTCTGGAATTCACTATGTAACCCAATCTGGCCTCAAACTCATTACAATCCTCCCACATCATCCTCTTGAGTGCTGAGATTATAGGCGTGAACCACACAATACCTAGAACCTGGCAGTTAGATGGGGACATCTGGCTCCTGTATCACCTCCTGGAGATTTGAGAGAGCAGCGGTCTCTGGAGCTCAGCTCCTGCCTCCGTCTCTACTATGACAACACGCCCTGTCTCCCACCACCCATCACTGACTCATTTTTCTCAGAGAGAACTCAGCTTATGCTTCCTTTCCTATTAACATCCCTATAGTAACAGATTGGGTTTTACTTTTTCAATAAGAACAGAAATGTTCACATCCTTTTAAAGCAGAGTTCCACCATGTCTTGCATGCTGTGGACTTGGAAAATATTAAATTCAAACAAAGCAAGTCAAGAAGGTGCTTTCTCAAGTCAAGGCAGCATCCTGAGCCACCCATGAGAGCCACAGCCACCCGAGGCTTCTCATCCTGCACCTCTTGCACAGCCACTGTGGCTTCTGAGCACCAGAGAGCTCATATAGCTACAAGACTCAAGAGCGCCTGGCTCCCTCCAGAAACTGCCAGCAGCTCTTTCTGCCAACGAAAATTGGAAACCTTCCTTCTTCTTAGCTCTTGGGTTTCCCCCTTACATTTCCTGCTGCATATGGAGCCATGATTAGAGAGACTGCAAAGCCAGTAGTAAACACACCATTTGAAAGCACATTTTGAATAAACTTGCATTTTCTTTGAGATTCGTTTTTCTCTTCTGAGGGTGAGGAAGACAGACTACTTCAGAGGGTCTCTGTCTTGGATGCACCTAAAGTCAGCTGGGAATGTTCAAAAATACATAGCCCCAATTAAATCAGAATTTCTGGGTGTTTTTCCAAAGCTCCTTAGAAGGTTTTAACAGGAAGCTACTACAAAATTAGATGATGCATGTGGTTTCCTCTGCTCCCGACATTCATTTTATGTGACCATAAAACAATAAGGCTGGCTTCCAACATCTCTCTTCACAAGCTGGTGCATCGCTGAGGTTTTCCTTTTTGTAGTAGACAATGCAGACCAGGCCAGCCTGTGTAAGGTCCTAATACCTTTCTAATGGTAAAACCTCTAGAAGACAATGTTCAAGTTTAAAACCCGGGTGGGGGTGGGGGTGGGGCAGGATGCAAATGAGCCAAATAACAGAAGGGAAGTGGAGCCACAGGAGGGCTAGGGCTCATGGGATGAGGAATATATTTTTCACTTGTAGACATTCAAACATCCTTTCCTTCCCTCCCTCCATCCCTCCCCACATGCTCCTTCCTTTATTCTTCCAGTCCTAAACACCACGTTGGCTAAAATGAAAGACAAACCTGTTTGCTTAATTCGCACCTGTTAGTCACTTATTTGAGACTCTTATCCAAATGTTCTGATTCATTATTAAAACATAAAATTATAAAAGTGCTTACTCATTACTAGACCCCATCTCTTCCACATTCTACTGGGCAGTGGGCCAAAAGAAATGGAAGGATAAAGACACCAAGCATGCATTCCTACAAGCCTGCTCACCCTTTCTTTGGACACCTCTGTGTTGTTACACACCAGGATGCAAAATTTTACATCCTATATCTGCCTAACAGTTCTTTGGTATCCCTGTGCAATTCCTCTTGGGTTTACTGCACCTCTTTCTCACACAGAATTTTGAGTGGCAAGGTCCTCTACTTATAATATGTACTATAGTTTCAAGGAGAGGAGGGGCTCTTCATCCTCCGAGCTTGGAAGATACTCCCGGCTTATTGGTCTCTCACTCCGGGTGCCTTCGCTTAACATTATTGAACTTTGGGGGTAGACAACTATCAGGAAGAGGGGAGCTGACCTATATACTGTAAGACTTTTCACAGAATCTCTGAGCTTTGTTCATTAGATGCTAATAAAAAATTCCTACCCCTACCCCCCATGATGTGACAATCAAAATGTCTCTGAACACTGGCAAATATCCCCTGGGTGACAAATGACACTGGATGGAGCGCTGTTGCTTTAATGCAACACAATATCCCAGTGCCCGCCAGGAAAATGGTACAGTAAGCTCCGTCAGTTTGGGGCACAGCCAGCATTATATCCTGGTATCCAAAGAAGAAGCCCCATCTGAAAGGAAGATCAGATGTGTCAGTTTCATTTAATTGTAAATCTGGACCGGCTCTGCCAAGTAAAGTACAGAGTGCTTCTCGCCTTGGGCACTGATATTGTGTTAGAATAATAGCAACCTGAGAGGCATCTGTTTTTTTGTGGCATGTGCCTGCATGGGCAAATCTCTGCTCATCGAATTGTTTTGAATTAATGTGGAGGCTATAAATAAAGTGTTCTCCCTTTGGGGGACTAGCTTTGATCCACTGTTATCCTTCCTTTTTAGCATTCTTTAAAGGCAATTTTCATTCAGATCCTTCATCAATGACGCAGGCGGTCTTTAAGAATTCCACTCAGAAGCTTCCCCTTGCTTTCTGCATACAAGCCCCATGTCAATCAACTGAGTGCCCCTCTCTCCTCAGTCAATGTCCCTTGAATGCCCCTGGTGAATAGAAGATGGACAGACTAGGCTGAGGTAACTAGGACAGACATGTAATTCAAGGAGAGTGTTGAGGTTATTGAATAACTGTGACAGAATTACTGTAATCACAATTCTTCAGTACCCTCAAGGAAGGGGGTGCAGCAGAGAGTGTCTCCTGTTGTGATAAGGGGCAAGATCCAGAATCTTTGCCTCTCTCTAGTCTGCTCATTAATAACGAAGTCCTACACCTACAGCCTGCATTTCTACAATTGTTACAATCCACACATGAAGGATAACATGAGCTTCTTCCATCACACACAGTCATGAATCCATCAGATGGTGGTAGAATGAAGAAAATGAACTTGTCCTGAAATAACCCCAGTCTTGTATCTCTTGTTTCAAAGAATTCATCCATCTAAGACTCCGTTTTCTCAAAGATAAAATGAGAATACTCCCATTCTAACACAGCATCATAGGAAGTTTTAAGTCATTGCATGATGTCTGCTTCAGGCAAGGTGCCCACTCCTTCCCTTTCCTTGTCCACTTCTCTTTTAAGAAAGGGTGTTGTCCAATAACCTAAACTGGCCTTAAAACCAACCTAGAAACAGAAATGTGTTTAGCTAATCCAGCCTTACGCTTTTTATATTGGACCATCTTTCCTTATAGTTCTAGATTACAACCTGTCACATTACCATTTTTCTGACTTTTTTTAGACAGGTTCTGCCTGTAGCCCCAGCTAACCTGGAACTCACTGTGTAAACCAGGCTGGCCTTGAACTCACAGAACTATTAAAGAGCATTATTCGTAATTAATAATATGGGTATATATTGGGGCTGGAGAGATGGCTCATTGGTTAAGAGTACCGACTGCTCTTGCAGAGGACCAGGGTTTAATTCCCAGCACCCACATAGTGGCTAAGAACTGTCTTTAACTCCAATTCCAGGGGAATCCGACACCCTCTTCTGACTTCCACACCTTTGCACGACATGGGTGCACCAACTTACATGGAGACAGTACACTCATACACATAAAAATAATAAATAAATAAATAAATAAATGCATTTTAAAAAAGAATATGGGTATTATAACTATCAATTAATCTATCTGCATATGCATTCTTATATATGTGTATATGCATATGTATGTATGCATGTGTTTGCTAGACCCAAGTGCTTTACTTAGCTAATTTATATTCATGATATTACTGCTTAGCTTCTGAAATTCTTGAATCCCTCTGTTCTTTTTTTTTAATTTTTTAAATTTATTTTGTATGCGTACGAATGTACTGTCTGCATGTAGGTTTGTGCACCCGTGTCGTGCAATGCCGCAGATGTAAGAAGAGGGTGTCATATTCCCCTGGAACTGGAATTCAAGACAGTTCTTAAGCCTCCATGTGGGTGCTGGGAATCGAACCCAGGTCCTCTGCAAGAGCAGTCAGTGCTCTTAACTGCTAGGCCATCTCTCCAGCCCTTGAATCCCTCTGTTCTTTACCTCCGCCTTCTTCTCTGTTTCATCTCAGCAGCAGTTGCTGCAGCTACATTGACATTTCTTAGAAAGATGAACAGGTTAGTGGATGTATGCCACACACATTTCCATTCATAATAAAGAATGCTTCAGGTGTCCTTTCCATCACATGTTGGAAAGAAGGCTTATCCATGCTAGAAACCAATGGGAAATTCCCAAGTGCTCCAGCTCCTTGCAGACTTCCATTGAATCACAAAAGACTTAACCTAATAATCCAGAAGGCTTGTACATAAAGTGGATGCTCACCTGCCTTTTCTTTATTTACAGAGCCTGAACTGTGAATTCATAAAAATTGATGACTTGGGTAGCAAGGTGGCTTCCAAATGCAGTGTGTACTCATAGGGAGACCACAGCCAATAAAGGTGGGTGCACCTGGAATCAAACTCTGCTTCTGCCTTAAGTATTGTGGATCAGGTCTCATCTCTGAGCTTTTGAGTCCTATTCTGAATACATAGGTGGAATGCTTAACATTCAGATGATTATATTCTGGGTTAATTTTCACAAGGATTTATGATAAACTCTTCAAGAAGAAGGATGTGTTGTTTGGAGGAGCCTATCAACTGGAAATTTTCAAATTAGAGGCTTTAAGAGGCTGAAGGCCAAAATTATTGTCTCATCTCTGAGCAGAGTGAGACATCAATGAGACAGGTTCCTGTCCAGTTCCTTCCTTCCAAGTAAAGCTGGTTGAAGCCTGAAGGAAAGACTTCAGTTTGGGATGGAGCTTCTTCTGGGAACAAAGACCAGAGTCCCATGGAGTGAAAAGGCCAGGGATTCAGAAGAGTTAATAATATGGTCATAGGGAGAGTCAGTTTCTGAAACATGATACTGGAGATCGCTGAACTATAAAAACAATTAAGAAGAGGATTTTGAGGGTAAAGGTTGAGTCACAAACAGTTGCTTGCTTGTCTATTATAATCTTTTGATACTCAGGCTGATATGCCAAGGGAAGCAGAGGTTATGTGTGAGTTTACAAACTTCAGATTTGTACTTCAAATAAGAAAATATGCGCTGCTGATTTAGTGGCAAGGGCAGAATTCTGTCAAAGAATACTGAAAAGTCTCATTTGAAGACCCTATTCTGTTCCAAAGGTGGTAATGTGGATCTCAAAGCCTTGACCTATTTTTCCCTCTTCTGTTGAGTCAAACTGTTAATTCTGGTGGCAATCCTGAGGTCCTTCCATCAGTAACATAGGAAACCTGAGCTGGATTCTCTTGGGCTATAATGAGGGGCTGCCATCCTGCTGACAATTGTGCTTTTAGAATGGAGGGCTACCTTTCTACACCAAAGACAGCAATTATCCCAAAGTGCTAAAGGAATGTATTTTATTTTGACAATAAAATCCCCCTATTCTTTCATACTAACCAAAGATCCCAATATTTGTCTCTGTCTTCCCTAGGGAAAATAAAGTATACTAGATGGACATTTCATTTTAACCCCAAAATGATACACATACTTCTGGAATGTCATTCTGCCTTGCAAAAGGTGGTCTGACTACCCTATCGTACAAGCTTGAGGTGACTACTGAAGCTCCCAGGCACCCATGGGGAATTAAAAGTAAAAACAACTTCACTTTTCAGAGACTTTTGAATAGTTTTCCTCATTTGGAGAAGGGTGTGGGGATGAATTTTAAACACAAATCTGTGCTTACTGAGTTTGAAGCAAATTGGAATCTTGACCAAAGCATTGAAGGTGGCTAATCTAATCTGAAGGCTGTGTGCAGGTAAATGAGGGCATGGGAGCTTCCTGGGACCTGTGCTCTCCTGCTATCAAAACCCAAGAGAAAGGAATGATGGATTGATCTTTAGGGCAAAATAGGTCTCCAAGAAACTCTAGCAGCTTGTTTCCAGTTTTAGAATGATGTTACTCTATGAGTCTGTGACGCTCTGACCCTTTAAATAGCTGTAAAATAGAAATATACTATGAGAAGTTCAGAACTAATAGTAATATAAGTTACCTTCGCTTCCCATTCCTGGTCAGCCAGTATAGGCTACAAAACAGCCACTTCTCTCTTCTCTGCATCTCTGCTACTCTGTTTTCTTTCTGCCTCTCTCTGCATAGATGTATTAATATCTGTAAAATGGGACACATAAGAAATTTGTGAGGTTAGCATTATCAGCACCCATTTTAGATGAGGCAGTTGAATTTTAAAAGGGTTAAATTGTATGACCTTGATAACTAGTTTAAAAATGGAAGGTTAGCAGAGTCTCCATCCAAAGTACATTTGCACCATCTCATCTTCATGGGCATTTATTAGCTATGACATACATAAAGTAAGAAACCTTCCAGTAAGATTTGAGGTCAATGTCACCTTCTAAACTCCTACTTGTTTAACAAGCATAGGGTTTGGATAGTGGTTTCTAGACGTATCTTCAAAACAGTAGAAAACCTGGGACGGCTTCCCTCTGAAGACACTATGACAAGACAGCACTGTCCCCCCAAGTCTGAAGTGGCATATGACTGGCCCTTTCTTCCTGACGTCCTCAGGATTTACCTACAGATTAGTGGCATTGACATCATGAGAGAGTTTGTAAGTTTTTAAACTATGTTCCAAACCTAGTAAATCAGAATCTACCTGTTAAAAAGTTGTGGCATAATTCTTGTCTGTTTCTTTAAAGTTCTTTAAAGCTTCAGAAATATTCATTTCAGGCCCTAAATTGTGAATTATATATCTTGATCACAATATCTCAGAAGCCATCCATGGATACACACAAACATAGGCAGGCTTCGTGCTATGGCTTGCATCAATTTCCTTTGATTGTTAATGGACATGACATTTAGGTATATGATAGTGTTTATTGGAAACTGACTCAAACACTAAGCACTTTACATTTAACATTTTTATTTATTTATTTATTTATTTATTTACTTTTTGGTCTTTTCAAGACAGGGTCTCCCTGTAGCCCCAGCTGACCTGGAACTCACTCTGTAGACCAGGCTGGCCTTGAACTCACAAAGATCTGCCTGCGTCTGCCTCCCAAGTGCTAGGATTAAAGGCGTGTGGCACCATGCCTGGCTTTACATTTAACATTTTTAAATTAATGTACTAATGGTATAAGGTGGACAATTTTTATTCTTATTTTGTACAGGAAGGACTGAAACTTATGGAGACCAATGAAGAAGCTCAAAAATCACAGATTTAATAGGTAGTGAGCTGAGATTGAAACCAAAGTATTAGACTTAGTGCATTGTACTGCCTCCATTTCCAATATCAAAATGTTCCAGAAAGTTGCATAAAACTTTGTGCTTCAGGAAACTTTTGAGTTCCACAATGTTGAACAGCAGTCTCACTGCACACTGGTGAATTCTTCATTATTTATCTGCAGAATATAACTTATTACTAATTAAATTATAATGTATGTGGGTAAATTGAAAAATAAATTTAGCACAGTAATTAAGCATTGTCAATAATAAAGGTACAAAAGGACATTTATTACATCCTATCATGATACATGGATATAGGCTATTCAGTTGTGAAAGATTATTGCCAAAGCCAAAACTTAAGATTGATAAATCATATGGATAGTAAACACAAATTGAGAATGCAACTTGTCTTACTCTTCAAAATTGTCAGTTTTATAAAGGGAAAAACAATAAGGCAGAAAAACTGGTACACATTTAAGGAAACTAAATAGACATGCCAATACAATGTATCATATAATAATACTTGATCCAGACTTAAATTGGGGGTGTTGGGAATAGGTGCAGCCATAAACATGGTTACTAGGACCATTGAGGATATCTATATGTGGACTACCTGATATTAAATTGTAGAATTGTGCTGTCAATTGATCATGACCATCTTATTTTGGTTATCCACGAGAAAGCCTCTATTCCTAGGAGACACATGCTGAAGAGTTTAGAGTTCAAACATCATTTATAACACAGAGCTCCTTAAAGGACTAAGAAAAAATAAAAAAAAACAAGATCAATTGGAGGTGGCACAAAGTTAATTATGATGCTTGATCAAATAAACATATGTTCATCATGCCATTCTTTCAATATCACTGTGTTTGAAACTCCAAAATCAATGTTTGGAGAAAAAAACAATTTGTATTGATTCAATATTAATTTAATAAATACCATCATTTTATTCAATAAGAGATGCATGACAGTCTGAGACAGGAGGAAGATACAAGCATAGGAAGGTGGAGAAAGATGGGCTTGGAAGACCAAAGACGGACAACAGTCTCTGTGAGCCACAGGTAGACATGCTGTTCTCAATGTCATCCACATGCATTTTGCAGTGTGATGAGAAAGACTAGATTATTTAAAGAGAGATTGTAAATTTTAGCTTTGGCATTGTGTGACTGCTCTGTTTTGCAAACTGCAGCAACAAGTTGAGCAAAAAGCAGCAGTACCCTCAACACCAATTATTTAGAGCCATTCATCCCAGGCGTCCTCCTGCCTCTGCCCGGAAATGTCTTGGGAGAGTTCTCAGTAACTCCTTGGCACTTCCTTTGTTGAGTAGGAGTTGGTTTGTTGTGCTACCTAACCCACTTCCCTCCCACCTTGAGCCACAGGTGAATGGATTAAGGTTGGACACAGGAGAGAGCTGGGGAGATTGCTCAGTGGTTAAAGCACTTGAACATCTGAGTTCAGATTCTCAGAACTCATGTCAAAAGCTGAAGACCTTAGTGCAAGTGTGTAATCCCAGCACTCCTATCACAAGATGAGAGCTAGAGACAGAGATTCCAGAAGCTCGAGGGCCAGCTAGCCCTGCATGTGAAGCTGTGAATAGGCAATGGTGCCTCAAGAAGATAGCAGGCTACGACTATTATCCAAGGTTATCCTTCACCCTCACATGCATGCTGTGGTATGTGCATGACCACACTCCTATCACACACAGGTACACACAAGATTAGACACATGAATGTTGGCTGGATCAGTCAGATTTCTCTCTCAGAACTCTGAGAATAGGAGTCTGAGCTGAAAAGAGTGTGTTGAGGTATGGGTAAAATTAGAATAAAGATAGCCAAAGAGCAGGCTGAGGTCACCAGAGAGCTGAAAACCTGGATGTGCAATCCTAAATTGTCATCTGCAGGGGCATGAAGAAAGTGGAGGTAAAGCTTGTAAGTTCCCAGAGTCAAAAGCAGCGAGTTGCTTCAGCACAGCACCCTGACCTCTTGAACACATCTCCCAAGGCCCAACATCCCCCAGAGAATCCTCTCTTCTTCCCTTAAAACTAGTCAGCTGAGTTTCTGATACTTTAATTTGCTCCTCAATTCTCTTCTGGCTGTTACCTACCGCTCTTCACTTTGCCTGGAGTCCTGTGATCCAATTCACTGCTCTTCCAGAACATTGGCTCGTGTATATTTAATCCTACTCTGATTCAAGTGGTCATTCTGAATCCAGCCTCATTATCACATTTCCTCATACTTTGTCCTTTGAGACACCATTGCTTTTTAACAACTTCCTATGCCAGCCCAACATGAACATCCCTCTAGAAACAAACTTCAAGTCGCACACACAGCCTCTAGACATGGAGCCCCCAGTTTTTCTTTAACAATCAATATCCCCATGACCCTGAATACCAACTCCCCAGCCCTGTTCCTTTTAATCCAGCTTCGTGTCTGAGCTGTTCCTGCACCTGAGGTGACATGACGAGTAGCAGGATTCTTTGGTTACTCCATAGATTGATGGGATATTTGTTGTATTTTTAGTATCCTGGTTGCCCTATGCATTCTGGAGTCATGGACAGAGAGACCTTACTTTTTATATTTTTATTTTCCAAGTAATACATGTTCATGATATGATTTGAAGGAAAATGGAAAAGAGAAAAGTAAAACCTCTTAAAACATACTTGTAAGGTCTAGAGTCGAGTACTGTTCAAATTTGGGCTCCTTGCCTTTCAGACTTAGAATAACACCACTCGGACTGTGCGCCATATGCAAATTTCAATCCTCACTTTTCATTAAATGGAAGACATTTCCTTGAATTTTATAAGTTGTTTAAAAATATTTCATAATGACTGTACTGTATAAACTTTGTAAAAACATATAAATACATACAACATATTCAACATGCTAGTTAGATTCCAGATCTTGGTGACTTTCATTGTTTACTAATTTAAATAACCCTGGGGTGAAAATCTGTGTGTGTGTTTTAGATTCTTGATAAAAACTGACAAATTTAATTTCACAAATGCCGTTTCCATTTGCTTCGTGCTTCCTCTCTTGGCAAGGAAGCTCTCCTCTTGCATACTCTCTTTGCATTTCATCATTGTTATTTCATGTTGATACATTCAATCACTGAAAAGCTGGAAGCTCATATGTGTATTTACAAAGACTAGGAAGGTTCTGTTTTTAATCTGTGATTGGATTTGAAACAGGAAATTCAATGAATAATACACTTTGTTTCATGAGGTGAGGGTCACTTGCATATTTCTTGTTCGTTTTTTTCTTTTTTTTTCTTTTTGGTTTTACACCTTTTTTGGTATTTTTGAGACAGGGTCTCCCTTTTAGTATCAGGTGTCCTGGAGCTCACTCTGTAGACCAGGCTGGACTTGAACCCACAGAGAGCCACTATCTCTGCCTCCCGAGTGCTGGGATTAAAGGCATGCGCCACCACGCCCGGCAAATTTCTACATGAAGTAGCGTCTTCAGCTATCCACTGATGAAGTATTTCAAATTAAATTCCACACTTTAATGGAAGGCGAAGGTGAGTCCTAAATACATAGTGTTAGTATCACAGAGTTCTGCCAGTTCCCCCAAGCCCAAAGCTAAGCTTGGACAGTTTTGTAACTAAATGGGTGGTGAATAATATACGAATGACTTTTTTTTATAACAGAAGAAGAAAATAATTAGAATGTCTTTCTTTGCTGATCATATCGAGTTTCAATTAGGTGCTGGATAACATGGTGGATTTGGAACCAATTGAAAGGTAAAGAGCTTACAAAATGTGCCATTGAAGAGATAGAAACTGCTATTTCTTAGAGCAGGCAGTAGAGTTCTAATGATAAAAGAGGCTCTAACTTGCAAAGATTGGATTCTGTCTCAGCTTTGAAAACATTCAGAAATAGGAATACAGAGGCACCATCTACTCCCATACAATACCTCACAGCTACTTAATAACTTGTGTTTGTTAAGTTCCTCTGGTGTCTGGCAAGCTTCTTTCCTGCTGCAGTCTTTTTTTTTCCCCAAGGTCTAAATGATAACACATTCCCAGTAGAGGAGAAAGAGATGATGAGGTTATCTAATTACTTTATTAAGGTTGCTTTGAGTTAGAGATTTTTATTGTATTCCCTTTGAAAATGAGAGATAATTCCATTATTCAGATGACCCTAACCTTGCCTTGGAGAATATTCTTGAAATTTAGGTCCCTCTGAATTTTTCTCTCTTCATCACAAGATCTTCCCACTGTATTTTGTAATGGTTAGTAGCAGAAATTACATCGTGTGCATGTGATTTTACCTCCCATAGGAGCAATGGCATGTCAGAGGTGGGTATTTAAGCTAAAAAAAGCCAACTGTAAATTGTTTTAAGTGAGATAAAATTAAATACACTATCTTTAATTAAAAGGTAATACATATTCCTAACTCATCACTTTCTGGTTTAATGTATTTTATTGCTATCTGTGTTCCTAGAGTTTGCATCTATTATGGTTGATGAGAGAGATTCTATATAATTATATACCACGGCGCATCTGTTTTCAACTTGAATATAAACAGATTTATAGCTGGAAACCAGTTATAAATAGTTTATTTCTCTGTTGATGCTTCTTGCTCAATGCCCACAGAAAGTGATAGCTGTTGTTAAACATATTACCAGTCCACTATAGTACAAAAAGTATATTAATTGTTGGAGTAGAGCTTAGGGTTTGCGTCAGAGAACAACAGTATTCATTTTCTGACCATGCCATTTACCAATTCTGTGGCTTTTAGTAGTTAACTTTTCTGAGCCTCAACTTTCTCATGCACAAAATGGGAAGAATATTTGTCTTTTTATATTTTATTTATTATTTTTATGTTTATGCATATATTCCTTACATATGTGTAAGTGCACTCTTGTCATGCAATGCTCATGGAGGTCAGAAAAGGATGTTGAATCCCCTGGAACTGGAGTCTCAGGTGGTTGTTAGCCATGAAGTGTGTAATGAGAATTGAGCCAGTGTCCTCTGCAAGAGCAGTCAGTGTTCTTAACCATTGAGCTGTCTCTCCAGCCCCTAGAATATTTGTCTCTTACAATTATTTAGTTTGATTTGAAGATATTTTAATAATTAAATACCAAATATTTTTCAAGGGTCTCTTTATGTCAGGAAAGTTCTAATGAGCATGGTGTGATGGCGAACACCTTTAATCCCCCCCTCCAAAAAAAGAAAAAAGAAAGAAAAGGTTTAATGAACACTCACCATAATGATTGTCATGACTATAGTTATCATGAACTTGGCATATACACTGTAACCCTGACAGTTCATCATGGCTAGTGAGGAAGGAAAACAACCTTTCTTTTCTAGAAATAATGGTAGCAAGGCTGTAAACCACCCAGTGTTAAGTAAATACAGAGGTGAAGGGAGGAGAGAAGTGAGGTTACAGTGAGAGCCGGGAGCTAACAGGAAAAGCTTTGTCCCCCACTAGAATCTGGAAACAATTATCAAGCTTTAAATCTTTTCAAACAATAGACTGCTATAATCAAATCTGTGTTTTAGAGAGCTGATTCTGGAATTTGTATGGAGGTAAACTGGAAACACTAAAGCTAATAATCGAAGCTATGGGGAAGCAACTGTGTGATCACAGTGAGAGATGGCAGTGTTTTAAGCTAAGGTGGCGCATGGGAGAAAAGAGCAGGATACTCATACTCGAGAATAATGCAAAGGAGATCTCTGCCCACAGAGAGGGTGTCCATCCCCTCCCCCCCCCACCTTTGTCCCTGCAGAGAGGCTTGGAGTAAATTCTGGGAATAATATTTCAATGTATCATGAAGTTTTCTTAATGTGTATGAATGTTTTGCTTGCATGTATGTAATTGCACCTGTATCATGAATTGTCTTCAGATGCCTGAAGAAGGCAGTGGATCCCCTGGAACTGATGTTACAGATGGTTGTTAGCTGTCATGTGGCTCCTAAGAACCGAACCTGGGACCTCTGCAAGATCAGCAGGTACACTTAAACACTGAGCCATCTCTCCAGTCCCATATCATGGGTCTGAAAAATAAACTCGTTTTCTTCCCATTGAATAAAAATTAAAATGATACTCATTGAGTATCATCAAAAATATTAAAATATGGCTCCTTGATTCCCTACAGCCTAAAGAGCAACTCTGTTTCCCCTTTTGTGCCCAAGTATGGTCATACATTGAGCCCTTGGGCAGGCACTTAGGTGGGCTTGAAAGGTGTTGAGGAGAAATGATGTATTAGTCAGAGCTGGGTTATGTCCAAGTATTGTCACAGCTGAATGCACAGGTGAGTGGGTACTTGGGTGGGCTGGTGACATCAGTAGCCCAGAATGTGGAACCCGGGCCTTTTGGCCATCCAGATGCTCAGGACTTTCCAGCATGGGTGGGGCGGGGGCAAGCCAAAGTCTCCTGCCAAACACTACCTTCTAGGTTCAGACACACCCTTGGTGTTCTGAGCCCCTGGACTCACACAGCTCAATTTTCCAGGCTTCCCTGTTAGACCCTTCTCAGGCCGTCTCCACCCGCATCCGGGCCTTTGGACTCTGGAGAGCAGCCTTCTGTCCTGGCTCTCCGCACCCCCACCCTAGACCAGCCTTCTTTCTTGTCTGGGGCCCAGTCCTGCTTTTGCCCTTGGCATTCACTTCCCAAATTGGGCTGTGCCTCCTGACTAGTAGGAGCCCAGACCTTAGGAGGAAGACTGAGAGTATCTAATTGGCAACTGACTTTGGCCTCCACATGAACTCTTTAGTAGCTAGACTAGAGCCATATGGTCTCCCAATATAAAATCAAAAGACAGAACCTGAAGCCGAGGCCAACCAGTTTTTCGTACCCAACAAGAAAACAACTAAGGCATATCAAGTATACAAACAGAATCAGACTTCAGCTCAACCAAGTAAGGCTTGCATTTCACACCAGAGTCACAAACAACTAAAGAAATCCACATGCCAAAATAATAATATGAAAAACCCAAATAATATGTCCCCACTAAACACCAACAGTCCTATAGAAGAGTTGACAACGAGAAGCCCTTAGAGATAACCCAGGATATAGAATTTAAAAGAACAATCTTAGAAGAACAAACAAAACAAAAAAATCAAAGAACTAAGAGAAGGTAGAGATAAACTCCTGTCTGAATTAAAAAAAGAGATAGAGGGGGATTTCCCGGGACCACCTGAAGCACAGGAATGTTCAAGTGTATTCTTTGGAGAACCTTCAGAACAGAAAGGGAAGAATGAGTTAGACTTCCAAAAGAAAGCCTAAAACTTAGGTTTTAAACAAGGATAAAAGGAGAAAAACAAACAATGAAGTAATCTGAAGGAGGCAAGCAAAGCAAGCCTTCAACACAGTGAAGAGGCATTTGGGATTCGCATTGGAATACAGGCAAAGAGAAACCCATATGCCAGGGACAGGAAGAAGAGACAACATGGGAAAGGTACAGGATAATTCCACACCAAGCTCTACCAAACCTGTGGAAAATTCCTATAGTGAGATCCCCCTGGGGATGGCCCGGGACACAGATATTAGAAGTACAATTATGAACATACTCAAAGAAATCAAAAACTATAAAGAACAAGTCAGAGAACTAAAAAAAGAGAATGAAAACCTCAGGAAGGACCTAGAGAGAGAGAATGACAAACTCCAGAAGGAAGTGGAAACACTGAAAAGATCCCATGTTGAAAAAGATAAGGACACCAACCAGCAAAGCAAAGAGCTACAGGAAGAGATTGAGAAGCTCCAAAAGGAAGTAGATATACTAAAGAAATCAGAAGACAAAATGAAAAAGGAAATCAAACGCTCAGCCAATCAGGAGGAAAGGAATGGAAAAATCCTCAGAAGTAGAATGGAGGAAGCAGAACAAAGACTATCAGACCTGGAAGATAACACAGAACAACTAAAAACCTCAGGTAAAGACTATGAAAAATTTAAAAATACACAAAAGTGGAACAACCAGGAACTGTGGGACACTATGAAAAGATCAAACCTCTGCATCATAGGAATAGAGGAAGGAGAAGAATCCCAAGAGAACGGTATTGATCAGATCATCAGCAGAATAATAGATGAAAATTTCCCCAACTTAAAAAAGACAAGCCAATACAAATACAAGAAGCACAAAGAACTCCAAATAGATAAGATCAGAAAAGAAACTCTCCACTCCATATCATAGTTAAAACGCTAGATGCCCAAAACAAAGACAAAATTCTGAAAGCCACAAGAGAAAAACAAGTTACTTATAAGAGGAAACCTATCAGAATTACAACTGACTTCTTGGTGTAAACTATGAAAGCAAGAAGAATGTGGAAGAAAGCATTCCCAGTGGTAAAGGACTATAGATGCCAATCCAGGTTACTATACCCATCAAAAGTATTGATTATAGTTGAAGGAGAGAGAAAAACCTTCCATCACATAAACAAGATGAAAGAATACATGTCTGGAAAACCAACCCTTCAGAGAATACTTGAAGCCATTCAAAGGACAGAAGAAAGTAACAACCATCCCCAGGCAGTTAGAAAGAGAAATTAATAAAAGCATAACTGCAGACGTAAAAACCTAGACCAAAAATGCAAATGGATAATAAGGTGAAAGGAAGCAACACAAATCTATCAGTTATAACCTTAAATATTAATGGACTAAACTCTCCAATCAAAAGTCATAGAATGGGAGATTGGTTTAGGAAACAGAACCCATCTATATGCTGTCTACAAGAAACACATCTTGCCTTCAAGGACAGGCACCATTTTAAAGTGAAAGGATGGAAAAAATATTCCAAGCAAATGTTACCAAAAAGAAAGCAGGTGTTTCAATTTTAATATCAGACAAAATAGACTTCAAAATAAATCAGAAGAGACAAAGAAGGCCATTACATTTTTATCAAAGGAACAATTCACCATGAAGATTTCACAATTATGACTATATATGCACCAAACTCTGGTGCACCAAACTTTATAAAGACAATTCTCCAGGATCACAAGGCACAGATTAACCCCAGTACAATCATAGTAGGGCACTTCAATACCCCACTGAGCCCTTCAGACAGGTCAACTGGACAAAGAATAAACAGAGAGACATCTGAACTGAATGATACCATACACCAAACAGACCTCACAGACATCTACAGAATATTCCACCCTAATACCAGAGAATACACTTTCTACTCAGCACCCCATAGAACATTCTCCAAAATTGACCACATACTGGGACAAAGAAGAAACCTCCACAAATACAAAAAGAATGAAATAATTTCATGCATTCTATCAGACCACAGTGCAATAAAGCTCACAATCAACACCAGGATAAGCCCTACTATCTGCAAGAATACATGGAGACTAAACAACACACTCCTGAATAATGAATGGGTCAAGGAAGAGATAAAGAAAGAAATAAAAGCATTCCTGGAACTGAATGACAATGATAATACAACACAACAAAACCTATGGGATACCTTAAAAGCAGTCCTAAGAGGGAAGCTTATAGCCCTGGGTGCCTACATTAGAAAAACAGAAAAAGCACAAGTGAATGATCTAACACTGCAGCTAAAAAGCACTTGAGAGACAACAACAGATGAACTCTAAATGCAACAGACAGGAGGAAATAACAAAAATCAGAGCAGAAATCAATGAAATAGAAACAAAGAAAACAATACAAAAAAATCAGTGAATCCAAAATTTGGTTTTTTGAGAGAATAAAAAAGAAAGACAGACCTCTAGCCCAGTTAACCAAAATAAAGAAGGAACAACTCCAAATCAATTCAATCCATGATGAAAGGGGAAATATTACAATGAAAAGATCCAGACAATCATATGGGAATACTTCAAAAACCTCTACTAAATTTGAAAACCTAGAAGAAATGAATGAATATCTGAAATCCTGGGAATCACCAAAGCTTAACCAAGAAGAGATCGACAGCTTAAACAGACCCATAAGATATGAAGAAATTGAAGATGTAATAAGAAACCTCCCAACTAAAAAAAGCCCAGGCCCAGATGGTTTCATGGCAGAATTCTATAAAACATTTCAAAAAGACTTACAATCACTATTACTCAAATTGCTTAGAAGGAATCCAAACAGAGGGAATTCTCCCAAATTCCTTTATGAAGCCAGCATCACTCTATTACCAAAACCAGACAAAGATACAACCAAAAAAGGAGAACTATAGACCCATCTCTTTAATGAACACAGATGCCAAAATTCTAAACAGGATACTGGCAAATTGCAAACAGAACCACATCAAGAAGATCATCCATCATGACCAAGTTTGATTCATACCAGAGATGCAGGGATGGTTCAATATATGAAAATCAATAAATATCATCCAGCATATAAATGGACTGAAAGACAAAAAAAAAAAAAATGCGGAAAATGCCTTTGACAAAATCCAACATCCCTTCATGCTTAAAGTCCTAGAGGGAATTGGATCAGAGGGATCATTTCTCAATGTAATCAAAGCCAAATACAAGAAACCCACAGCCAATATCATCTTAAATGGGGAAACGACAGAAGCATTCCCTTTAAAGGTAGGAACTTGGCAAGGCTGCCCCCTGTTACCACTCCCCTTCAATATAGTGCTTGAAACACTTTCTAGGCAATAAGGCAAGAAAAGGAAATTAAAGGAGTACTAAATGGAAAAGAGGAAGTCAAGCTATCCCTTTTTGCTGATGATATGATTGTTTACTTAAAGGATGCTAAAAATTCCACCAGAATACTCCTAGAAATTATTAAGAGCTTCAGTAAAGTGGCAGGATACAAAGTTCACCTAGAAAAATCAGTAGCCTTTCTTTACACCAACAGTAAGCAACTGAAGAAGGAATTCAAGGAGACCTTCCCACTCACAATAGCCTCAAAAACAATAACATACCTAGGAACAAACCTAACCAAAGACACCAAAGATCTCTACAACAAAAATTTAAAAAAAAGAGAGATAGAAATATTGAAGAAAACTTGGGTGACATGAGGAAGGAAGTGAAACATTCCATAAGCCAATTTGAAATGACAGGAGACAGCATCACCTATAGAACGAATGGAATGGAAAACAGAATATCAAGACTGGATGATCGATCAAGTTGAAGAATTGGCTCAAGCAAAGAAAAGAAATGGAATATGCAGGAATGTGGGACAGCATGAAAAGACTAAATTTAGACATCATAGACATAGAGGAAGGAGAAGAATCTCAGGATAATGGTATTGACCAGATCTTTAACAGGATTGTAGAAGAAAATTTCCACGAATTAAGGAAAGACATGCCCATACAAATACAAGAATCACAGAGAACACCAAATCAACAGAACCAGAAAAGAAACTCCCCAGGGCATATCATAGTAAAAACACTGAACATACAGAACAAAGACAATACTGAAAGCTGCAAAAGAAAAACAAGTTACATATAAAGGAAGACCCATCAGAATTACAGTTGACTTTTAACTGCAAAGTATGAAAGCTAGAAGAGGCAGGACTAAAGTATTCCTGGTTCTAATTGACCGTAGATAACTACTTTACACAGCAAAAATGTCTATTTTAAGAGGATAGAAAAATCTTCCATTATATGCATAGGTTGAATGAATTCATTTCCATATAACTAGCCCTTCAGAGAATACATGAAGCATTACAAAGTGCTGAAGAAAAGAACAACTATACGCAATGGGCAACAGAAGGAAACTAAATGGAAATGTAAATTTAGACCAAGAAGGTGAGTAAAAATTAAAATGGCTGGAACCAAGATGCATCTTTCAATAACAACTTTAAAAATCAATCATCCATTGCTGGTGGGAATGTAAACTTGTACAGCCACTATGGAAAGCAGTGTGGAGAAAACCCTTGGAAGACTCAAAATGAGCTTGCCATTTGACCCACTCATACCATTCCTGGGTGTATACCCACAAGACTCATCTTACTGCAGAAATACATGCACAGCTATATGTATTGCAGCTCTGTTCACAATAGCAAAAAGCTGGAACCAAACCAAATGCCCCTCAAATGACGAGTGGATAGAGAAAATGTGGTACATGTACACAATGGAGTACTATGCAGCAGTAAAGAAAGGTAACATCATGAACTTTGCAGGTAAATGGATGGAGCTAGGAGATATTATATTAAGTGAAGTAACACAGTCCCAGAAAAATAAACAACAAGTGGTATCCCTCATCTGTGGATGCTAGCTCAATAACCCAGTTGTAAATATTTCTTGTGGGGAGGGATGCATATTGGAAAGAACAACAACAGAAAGACTGTTTCAGAAAACTGACTGAAATGGTGAAACTGGAGGGGTGGGAGGGATGGGAGAGGGACATGGGTCTATGTTCGATTAATGTATATTCAATTGATGTGAGTTTAGCAGGTATCCAATTTTACCCAAACTCTATCTACAAACTACATGGTATTTTAGGATTCAGTAAAAGTAAAAATATCTATATTAAACAACATTGGTTTAAAGATTTTAATAAAAATGGTAACACATCTAAGTTAAGTGGAAATATAAATTGTTGTCCACATTTGTTTTACTTAAAATCTGTATAACAATAACCTTGGGATTAACATATACAAATGTTCTCTATAATTTCTGTGTTATACAGTATCATCTTGTAACATTCTCTTTTACCTGAAGGATAATTTAACTTAAGGAATTAAGCTTGCTTCCCAAATTAAAAACATATAGTTACCCAAAACAGCTTGGGTAAATTTAATGAAATTTACACCTTGATTCCTGCCTGTAGGTATGTGTATTACAACAATTTTTGAGACTCATGGGTCAAAAAATAAAAACTTAAAATAAAAAAGGGGGGATACAGTTATATATTAAAACTTTTCATCAAATTTCCAACTTAAATCTTAAAACTAACTATGGGAAAAGATTTGTGTGTTCCCACAGGTCAAAACGTCACCAACTTAATGGCTGAGAAAGAAAAGATACAGCTTTGCATTGTGCAGGATGTACCAAGAAATACCAGCAGAGGAGTTGGTCCATCTAAGCATTAAAAGGAAGAAAAGCCTCAGACTGTTCCAGACATCAAACATCTCTGTGGATCCTATTTGTAACAACTGTTTATAATGAGTCCTAATGAACCTTACCTTCTAGGTGCTGCAGAGTTTTAATAGGAGAGACTTTCTTACCTCCTTTTCATAGAACAAAGAAATACATGATGGTAATGAAGTCATTCTCTAACTCTAACTTAGAGCCAACTGTTATAGAGGTAATCTCTTATAAAAACCAGTAAAACTGCTTTCTTTAATTGACTAATAGACATAGGAAATGTGAAAAGAATTATTCTCTATTCAGAGCCAAATATAATACTAAAATCTTTTTAAGCTGTGCATTTAAGCAAAATATATTAATACAGGAGAGCTCTGATATGGATTATTCTGCCAAGGAGATGTTGGCCAGGGGATCCAAGCCCTCCCCCCCCCAAAAGGTAAAGGCTTCTTGCTTGTAAACTGGGGATACCTGCAAGAAGAGAGGCAGTAAGGCCCTGGTGTCGAAGACCTGATGCAAGCATGGGAAAGATGTATTGAGACCACACTTGCAAGTATACAGTTGGTCTCTGGAATGCCAGAGAGTGTTACCAAAGGCCACTAAACTGATAAAGCAAAAATTGGTCTCCTTGAGTCAAGCAAGACTCCTCCGTCAGCACCAGCTACATCTCACCTGCCTGGAAATACTGTGCAGCAATGGCAGCCACATGTCCGTATATCCCAAATTTAATTGCCTATTAGCTCTCTCCTTGAAGGAATTCACAGCTGATGCCACAAGCTTACATCCTCTAGTGATTAAGAGAAGTTATAAGCCACAGTAAGACCATGTCATCTTTTACAGAAAAAATATAATACATGGATTAGCATACCATCCAAACATCTGTGTCTATATCAAATTAACCTATCATAATAATTAGTACTGTTTAAATACCTATATATCTAATTGCCTGTGCTTCATTAGCAGGATCGAAAGGCTATTCCTGGACAAACTGTCAACCCATGAAAGGAAACAGCCAGAACTTATCAGAGTCCAAAACGACATCTCCAGAGAAAGTAGACTGTTTTGCTTCTCGTCCACCTGTGCCCCTTTTTTAAGCCTAGGGAACAATCTGCAGAAGAGGGGGCATGGTAGAATGTAAGGGCTGCGATTGGGGTGAATGGTGAAACTACAGCAACATAGTCTGGACATTTATTTGATCAACATGATTGTACATGTAAGCCCCTCCAGCTGGATGGTGGGTGCCTTGGGCTGTGTGGGTTTGGGCATAGCTGCTTGCAAATTGGTTTTACATGAAGGATGCTTGTACTCATAACTTATTACTTATTGTTAAAAAAATAAAAAAATTGGAAAAGAAAAAAAAAGTTAATGGACTGGGCTGGAGAGATGGTCTAGCAGTTAAGAGTGCCAACCACTCTTGCAGAGGACCTGGGTTTGATCCCCAGCACCCACATGGCAGCTGAGAACTGTCTTTAACTCCAGTTCCAGGGGAATCTGACACCCTCTTCTGACCTCCGCAGCATTGCATGCACAACACGGGTGCACAAACCTACATTCAGACAATACATTCATACACATACAAAAATAATAAAATTTAAAAATTAAAAAAAATCAATGGACTACACTCCACAGTCAAATGATTTAGGCTAGTTGAATGGATTAAGAAACAAAGTCCATCTCTTTGTTGTTTGCAAGAAACTCATCTCACCTTCAAGGAAAGGTATTACCTTAATGTGAAAGGATCGAAAAAATGTTTGACGCAAATGGCACTAAGAAACAAGCAGGAGTTTCAGCTCTAATATTTATTAAATAGACTTCAGAATAAGACTAATCAGGAGACATAAAGAAGGTCACTTCATTCTGATCAAAGGAGGAATCAACCAAGAAGATATTCCAATCATGGACATATATGCACCAAACTCTGGTGCACCCACTTCACAAATACAATACTACAGGACTTTAAGACATAGATTAATTCCAACTCAGTAGCACTAGGAGACTTAAATACCCCCACTGTCTCCATTAGACAGGTCCACTGGAAAAAATAAACATCTGAATTAAACAAATGGACCTAAGAGACATCTACCAAATATTCCACCTAAGCACCAAAGCTCAGTAAAGAACTGTGGAAATGGGCAGCATGTCCCAATCTTAGCAGAAGAAATGTTGGCAGCTAATTACTGCTGGGTGAGGAAGAGCTGATCTTCTGGATGGGACGACAAGATCTCAGTGGATGAACTTGCACTGAGAAATGTCTGGGGAAGGTAGCTTGACACAATGGGCCTTCACACAAAGGACAGAGTGCATGAATTCCAGTGGGCGAGGGCTGTGGAAGCATTCTAGTGGGGAAGATGGTATAAAGGGGATTAAGATCACTTGAGATGTTCTTTATAAAATACATAAAAATTCAATTAAAAATAAAAAATGCTGGATCACGAATCTATCATCTATCTATCTATCTATCCATTTATATAACAATTTTATACAGCAAAAAGTTAAGTTTGAAAGAAAATGGCAGGGTAGAATATGTTACCCAGATGTCCCTTCAACAGGAGCTGACTAACATTGTCCATAAAGAGTATATATTTTATAAGATTTTCTTTTTTTATTGATATAGGCTACAACCATTCATAATTTATCCTCATGTAATCCTATGGTGTGTTCTATCATATAGGAATATTAATATTCATATTCTAAAAAAAGAGAGAATGTAAAGTTATACTTCTTTTTATCTGCATGAAACTTTACTGTTAAAATGTGAATCTCTAAATGTGCTTTGGAATTAACCTATAGTTTATTTCTAGATTTTGTAATTTTGACTTATGTGTGGAATATATATATATATATATATATGCATATTTTGGAACAATATAAAATCAAAGGGGAACAAAAAACAAAGAGAAAAACCTACTCAAAGAACTGATCAAAAGAGTAAACCTGTGCACCGAAAAGGTTATAAAAGACTGAGAAAAAGATGCAAGACAGGACTTGTGTACGACAGAATCCATGAGCTCTGATGGGGGTGGGGGCAGGAGGGGTGGGCATGGATGGGGGAATGAGTCTAAATTTGATTAAGAAATGTTATATGAAATGCGCCCAGAAAAACAAAAGATGAATGGTATCCCTCATCTGTGGATGCTAGTGCCAATTACCTAGTTGTAAGTATTTCTTGTGCACGGCCCCTTGAGTTTTTGTCCAAAGCAGTTGGGAGTGATACATATTGGAAACAACAACAACAACGACGACGACAACAACAGAAAGGACTGCATCGAAGAACTGACTGAAATAGTGAACTTCTGATCAAAACAGTCAACTTCCTCATGGAGAATATTGAGAAAGACTGAGAAAGAGATGAAAAGCATGTTTGGCAGAATGCATGAGCTCTGGTGGGGTGGGGGGATGGGGGGGACACGGGTCTAGATTTGATTAAAAAATAAAAATAAATTTATGGAAAAAAAATGAAATGTGCCCAATAAAAATTTTAAAAAGTTAAAAAAAGTATATATTTTAGTCATTGAGTAAGATAAGGTGTTTGTTACATCAAGTCAATTTGGGATTTATCATACAAAAACAAACAATGATAATATTTGAATGATTGAGAATAATTATATTTTAATTTGTGGACAGGAAAATTTGAATTTCACATAATTTTCAGGTGTCAGAAATTGATATTCTTATTTTTGTTTTCACATTTCAAAATTGAAAAATCTCAGTTCACAACCCTGTAAGACCAGGCAGCAGGAGGAAGACTTATCCAGAAAACCAGAGAGGGGGTTTCCATGGAATCACTAGAAAGTTCCAGATGTGTCCAGAAAGTTACAGACAAGCAGTCAAAGGATTCCACCTGAAAAGCTAGTGAGACACTGGAACAGACTAAGGAGAAGAAAGACATGTGGAGAGTCAGATGGGACCAGTAGCCACCCCATGTGAACACTTAGCTGACAACGCAAAGGAAAATGGGAAATTCCTTATCCATGCTTGCCTTCTGACAGACAGTTTCTACCCCTGTCTGTTCTCTTCAGGAAGTTTATATTGAAAAAAATACAATTTGGAAAGAAAATTTCATTGGGAAATGAAATATGTTGAGAGAAAATACCTGTAAAATGTTTGCTGAGCCTAACTGAGCTCAATAGATTACACAGATTATAGATCACAAACTTGATGCTGGGCATTGTGGCTTCAGTATGGTTTGAGTGTCATTCCCCAAAGGTTCATGTGATAAAATTCCAGTTCTCAATAAGGTGATGCTTCCTTTAAAAATCTGATCATGGCTGGGGATTGTGGCGCATGCCATTAATCCTAGCACTTGGGAGGCAGAGGCAGGCAGTTCTTTGTAAGTTCAAGGCCAGCCTGGTCTACAAAGTGAGTTCCAGGATAGCTGGGGCTACAGGGAGACCCTGTCTTGAAAAGACGAAAAAAAAAAATCTGATCATGGAAGGACCACCCTTTGAAGAAGTCCATGTAGCTTTCAAGGGCAGGATTGACTAAGAACTGTCATTATGGGAGTGAACCAGACCTCTCTGCACTGTGTTGCTTCCTGTCTTTCTCACCCTCATTTCTATTATGTACTATGTTGTCATGTAGCCAGAAAGCCCATGTCAGAGGTTGAACATGATGGGGCTGCCTGATCTTGGTTTCTCAGCCTTCAAAGCCATGTAAGTCTCTTTCCATTATAAATTATATAGCTGTCAGTATTTTATTATAGGGATACAAAATATCAAGACACCTGAAAATATACACGGATAGATCATGGAGTTAAAACATGTAAAGTATATATCTTATAAATGATACCATAGGAAACCTAATGATGGTTTGGATGGAAATTCATATACTATTAAGTGGTGTGATTATGTGGCCAAGGAAAGAAGTCAATTCCAACAAGAAACCTGAGAATAAAGCCACATCCTTTGTTGGATTTCTTAGGTCATGGTTCAGAACAGTACTCAAGTGAAGCAGGACAAGATTTAGGAGGATAAAGGCAAGGTCTGTCATGGTGTCTTAAACATCACTCTCATAAATATCCCATGGGACACAAGAGAGCGATGGGGGGAGGAGAGAGATTGGGAGGAGGGAAGCAGAAGACAAAGGGACAAAGGGAACAGAAGAGAATGCATTTGAAAACTGAAGGAGATTTTACTGACCACAAATACTCTTCTTAATTTTTTTTAACTTAACATTCTAGCCAGGAGTAGAGTCTCTGTGAATGTATAAGGATAAGTCCAGTGGAGGTTCTGGCCAGGCACAATGCCATTCTCTAAGAAAATGATTCAGAAGTGTTTCGTTTGCTTTTTTCACCTCCTGAGGCACCATGAATAAATATTTCCCACAGGACAGCCTAGTGGGGACTTGCTAGTGCACTGAAAAAGGTCATCTTATGGCTCTCTAAAATGAGATCTATATTTTGGTCAAGGAGAATGTGCATTGAAACCCAGCTCCAACATCCTCATACCACGAGACCTTTAGTACAAAAATACCCGGTGTAAACATCACTTTTCTGCTTGTTTTGGAGCTGCACATTCCTGTCCTTCCTCTTTTTCTCACTTCTGCTTTACAATGGATGTTCCTCTCCCTTCACGTGTATGAATATATGGACCTGAATCATCAAATCAGAACTGGTTAGAAAACTTCTTAGAAATACAGGTACTTGTGCAGCACATATACTAAAGAAATAGAGGCACTAGGGCCCAGCATATTTACTGAATCAGAATGCTTTATTTGGACACAGCTTTCAGATTATTCAAGGCCAGTAGGCTTGCTGTGCAAACTTCAAGGCCATGGTCCTTACCAATACTCTAGGAAGACAAGGACCCATTTGCTTCTACTGATGTAATAGTCTAAACACCTAGTACACAGTGTAGCACTCAGATGATCTTTGACGAGCTTCTTGACTGAATCAGATAATGAAGTAATGAATGAACTCTGAGTTTGACATCGTGGTCTAGAACATAATCAGGAAAGCCAGTGGTCATGATGATAGCTACCCAAAGATGGAAGGACCAAAATACAGGTCTGGTTCTCCAAAATGAGAGGAATTCTGAAGATAGTTTCTACCTCTACATGCTGGATGGGGAAGGACTTCTGAAAAGGAGAGGGCTCTGGTGCCCTTGTTACGTCCCCTGAGGAATGTATATGTCTCTATTTCTAACGTGATATCTCTGGCCATCTATGATTAGAGCTTCGTGGTTGTGGTGCTCTTGAAAGGTAAGGAGACCACACGCCACATTCACTGATAAACATGTTGAAGATGAACGTGTTCTGTATCTGTGTAAAAACCTTGGCCATTTCCTCTGAAGTTGTTTTCAGGGTTCTGTCTTTTAAATTTTAGAGACTTAGTTTTTCCAACAGATCTAAGCCCTTATCTCTCAGAATCATCTCCCACATCCAACCACTATTTTGCTAAAAATAGTATTCATTCATTCATTCATGCATTCTTACACATAGATTGAGGATCTACCAGGTATTCACACTGTAGTTAGTGGTCATAAAACAAAGATTAAAAAGGAAAATTTGTAAAGCACACATTGCAGTGAGGGAAAATGATTAATTAATGGTAAGAGATTCTTTATCAAAGCTATGATGAATATGGATATAATGAAGGACAGGTAAGATGGGGCAAGAAGAATTAAACCTTAACTTTGCAGAGTGAGCTTGGAGCTTGGCAGCTAGAGATCACTGCCTCTGACCTATGGATTGACACACTGTGTTAGCTCCTGTCCCATTGCTACCGCCAAATAACTGATGAGAGGCAACTTAAAGGAAGAAGGGACTGCTTGGGGTCCTACTTCAAGGGGCACAGCCCCTCGTGGAGGGGAAGTCATGGGAGTAGCAGTGTGAGGCTGCTGACCATGTTCCATTCACAGTCAGGAAGTGGAGGGATGAACGCTTGTGCTCAGAGCTCACTCTCTCCTTTGATCTCAGTCCAAGACCTCAGTGCCTGAAAGGGGGTCACTTGCATTCTGAGTGGGTCTTCCTTCAGTTAAACATTTTTGGAAATACCCTCATGTGCAAACACAGAAATGTGTTGCCAATTGATTCTAAATTCAGACAACTTGACAAAAAGATCAATTATCACACATATAGCACCCAAGTATTGTTAGAAGTAGTGAGGTCTAGGCTGTCTTTGATGAGGGGTAAGGTCACCTCTGAAAAGCACTGTGGGTACTTCATGAGGAAGAAATCCTAAAATCCTTAGACTATAGCATCTGATCTCCCCAGACACTAGCAGAACTGCTAGAACAGCCCAGGTCATTATAGATAATAGTGATTCACTTTTTCAGATTCTCAGAAGAAATTAAAGTTCACACTCACAAGTGCCCCTTGCTTTTAGAAGTTTGTAGAACAGAAGAGGAGAGGGCAGACTAGATGGAAAAAGGCTTAAGAGCAGAACAGATTGACCAAGCTTAAAAAAAAATTACCAGCTTCATCTGAGTGATTCAGATACCAAAGAGAGACTATGCTGCATCTTGGTATGTCTTTCACCCTCCTGTCTGGAGCAGAGTCCTTCTCTCTTTCTTCAACCCCTTCTGACAATTTGTAGCTGGCACTGAGCATTTCAAATGTGGCGTTTTGATTTGGATGGTGACAAGATATTTCTTGAAACTGATTTACTTTATGCCAAATATGAAATTGGATTTGTGATGGTTGGAACAGATGGAAAAGCCATGAAAAAAAAATGTCAGAGCACTCTCATGGCAGGACTAGGGGCTGTGAGATCCGCCGGCTTTCCAATGAAGATGGGATCATATCCTGGGCTCTAAGTCAGGATGGAAAGAAAGGAATATTAAATGCGATATTAGAAGGTGGCTGGAGGACGTCCAGTCCTTTCCCCACTGGTGCCCGCTTCTGCATTTCTCAGTACATATGCCTGAGTGCCTTTGTAGGCAGGCCCAGTCTCCCTCTCCCCTCTCCCGAGTCTCAAAATTCCCTAGCTGTGCAGTCAGCCCTGCGTCTGTCCCACAGCCCTACTTCTCGTTCTCTCTCTTACCTGCCCCTTCTTTCTTCTCCACATCTTTGCCCCTTTCTTTTGCCCTTATATTTTCTCATCTGCCTTTTCCCATCTTCTTGTACCTTCCCTGCTCCCCTGCCTTCTAATCATCATGGCATGTTTAAGGGCCTGGAACTGCCTTCACGTTGACCCTGTGCTGCTAACAAGGCGCAAATGAATGCTGATGATTGCCAATGGAGCAGCAAGCTTTATCCACCCTCTACCTAGCTCTGAGACAATTTGATTTTGGAGAGGAGGGGCTATGGGCATAGAACCTGCAGACTTCCTGGGGGTGGGGGGAACTGTTCTGCAGTTCATTGAGGTGGCGATATAGATATCAGCACCTCAACAGACTCTCCTTTAAGATTCAGTACTGAATTCTCCAGGGTTCCACCTACCAACATACATTTACATACTGCTGACCATAGGCATGTACTATTCCCTATACACATATATGTTTTCATCTGACCCATACAAGATATACTACACAAACATATAGAAATCCACACATGCATTTATACTCCATACACAGATGATCCACTATACATAGATTGACTTTTTTTGGCCTACAAAAGAGTAACTTTATATTACATATTTTCAAATTATGTATTTTCCCACTCTACCTATAAAAACTATACTCAGCTGCTAAAGCCATGTTCTCTGCTGCTCAGAGCAAAGCCCCACACACCCCTTCCTCTTAGCATGGCACAGCACTTGGCTCCCCTCACACTCATTTCTGATAACAAGTTAGACATCAATGTGTCTCTCCTACTTTAGAAGGATTTATCTTGCTCCTCCAGGGCCCCAGAAGCTCAGAGTGGCTAATGAAAGGACATTTGGAATGAAGACAGTGAAGTCCCCCGGGGTTTGTAATAATCCCTCCCCCACTGGAAAGTAGAATAAGCCTCTGTGTCAAGTTTCTACATGAGAGCAAAGTGCTGAATGCCAGCGCAGAGCAGCACCTACGACGGGACATGAGCAATGCAGCTGGGTCCTGAATACCTGAGAATGTGCTCTGCACCAGTGCTGTGGCCTGAGCTGTATTCCGCTCAGACGTCTGTGCTGCAGCTCCAATTCCCCAAGGCAACTAGTTTTGGAGGTAGGATTTGCACGGAGGTGATAAAGATTCCATGAGGTTGTAAGGACTGGGCCTTGCTCTCATAAGGGGATAAAATACTGTGTATTTCTGGCTCTTTTTTGTATGCCCGATGAGCAATCTGAGCAAGAAGCCACAAAGAGTTCTCAGGAGAAAGCGCCCTTGAAAGCACTTGGATCACAGAGTTTAGCCTCTAGAACTGTGTGAAATTAATCTGTTGTTTTGTTTTGTTTTGCCTGGTTTTCAACCCAGGGACTCACATACGCTGAGCAAACTCTTTACCACTGTCCTGTATTTGCAACATCCTCAGATCATTTTGTCCTATTGGCTTTGATCTCATTCTGTAGCTGAACATAAACTTAAAGCTCCAATCCACCAGCTTCCACTTCTCAGGTGCTGGGATTCCAGGCTGGGCCAATACATCTAGCTGGTTACTTTTATTTTGTGAAGTTTTAGTTATTGGTGACACATGAAGCACAGTGTCCTAAGTGTGAACCCAAGACCAGAAGGAAATCAAGGTCTCCCACTCCTCAGCTGTGGGCTGAGACCTACTGTGGAAACACACAGTCTTGTCCCCTTGTTCCCACCAAAGAGCAGTAGTTGCTTCTTCGGCTTAGTTTTTTTCCTAAGGGCTAATTTCTAGGTTCCTTTGGTTTATCAAATTCTTCCACTCTATGCATCATTGAGAATACTTCAAATGCATTCTGTTGCTCAGCTGGGCCTAAGTAATGAAGTCTATTTTCCAGTGCAATTTCTAAGTATCACAGTGTGATTCTGGTCACCATGTAAAATGCACAAATGCTGTTGAATTCATTCTTGCTGCCTTAATGTACACAGCACCATTCTCTTTCTTCTCTTTCTAAGTGATCAGTCCTGTAACTTGTCTTTTCTGGAACATCATAACCATTCTCTGAAGATAATTACAATAATATCATTAAAACGTTGAAAATATTGTACTGGGAACTGAGTCCAATTCCACCTTTCCTGGCAAGGACTTTTAAGCAAAGGTAAGCTCCAATCTAGACATATAATAAACAGGTGGCTTGAAAGGCCCACTTGTTTTCTGGCCTGCTCAGTTTTGGTTTGTTCTTTCATTAGAAGCATGTGTATAGACTGATTTCTTGGTTTTCCGCATGGTACTAACAGATAACGGCCTTTGTGATTCATAAGCAGGATTTCACTGCCACTTCTTGGAACTGTGGTTTTGATCGTACTCAGCCTGAGCTTAGGATAAACAAGAAGGAAGATTGTTGGGTAGTCACTTTCAAACAGAAATCACCAGTTGGAGGTCCCTTGGGCCTGTTGCAAGAAGCAGAAAATCTTTGGCCTACATATACTTTAATTTTTAAAAATTGGAATGTTTCACGAAAATACAAAAGTTAGGCATTCTGTAGTACAAAATCTCAACGTTTACTGTCTACTGACATGCTGGGAATGTGCACACGGGCAATGCTTTTTCTATTATAGAAGGTAGCAGCAGCTTCCTAATTTAGAGGAAAGCATGAGCTCTGCAGGTTAGTAAAATTACACAGACTCAGTCAATCACTTACTTCCCTTCCCTTATTGGAGGCTGTTGTCTTTTGAGTTTGTGTCTCCTGTAGCAGAGCGTGACTTGAGGGGGAAATAAGTCTCTATAATGCTGAGCCACTGAGACTTTGAGACTTACTTGTTACCACAGCACGGCCTGCCTCCCTGATTAACGTATATGAGTTTTCTGTTGTACTAGTGCAATTTAAGTGAAAATAGAACTCACTTGTAGGGAATCCAGGTGCCCAGGTGGGTTAGTCACAATTCTCTGGGAAAAAAAATAATAGGAAAAGGAGTCAGATTTTAAAGTATATTGGTTGACATAAATATGATTACTCGATTATCTAAAATCTAGTCTACAAGGAAGTGCAGCAGGATGTAGAGCTCTGTAAGAATTGGCATTGCAGGATTTAATCTGTATGCTAGGGACTGAGGTAGAATTTCTATGTTATGATCTAGAAGAATCACGTCTATTGTGGCCTAAATCTAAGAGGACCCCAAAGATTAATGTTTTCAGTGCTTTTTCTCCAAATGGTGGTACCACTTTAGACAACTACAGACCCTTCAGGGAGTAGGGCCTGGCTAGAGCACCCTTAAAAGCTATACCCACCTACGTCCCACCTGCCTGGTCTGCCATGTGAGGAGTCGTCATTAAATGCTGCTGTTTCCATGAACTCTACTATGAGCCAAAATAAACCTTTTGTCTCTGAAGGTACCTCTGTTGGGCATATTGTTACAGCAATGTAACTTCTTCATTGAGTCCTTGGGAAATCTCATATTTGATCTTAAAGTTTTTGATTGATTTAATAAAACCTACCTATATTGTCATAGTTCACTCCAGCTATCAATGTGTCATAAACATAGTCACCTGAGAAGAGGGAATCTCAACTGAAGAACTGTCTCAGTCAGATAATTCTGGGGCTATGTATGTGAGAACGTGTCTGCATTAATGACCTGATGTTGGGGGGCCCCACCCACTGAGGACAGTATCATGCCTGAATGGGTGATTTGGGGCTGTATATAAAGCTAGGTAAGAAGAGACCTAGAGACCAAGCCAGTAGGTAGCACCCGTCCATGGTCTCTGCTCCAACTCCTCCCCCCAGGTTCCTGCTGGAAACTCACCCTGACTTCCAGCAGTGATGAACTGTAACTGGGACAGGTAAGCTCAATAAATCTTTTCCTCCCATGTTGTTTTTGTCACGGTGTCTATCCAGCAGAAGAAATCACAGTAGGTATGAGGAGTGAGGTCTTGATGTCACTGACCTTGTGATGTTTTTGGTGGGGAGAATTATGGAAGTATTTTGGACCTTTGCTAGAAAATCCGTTGAGTGCTCAGAACTTAGTGAACATCCAAGATAACACTGTGAGCAATACAGACACTAGTCAATGAAGTTTCAGACGGAAGCAAGTACTCTATTGGGGAGTTTGTTTGATACTTTGGATTAAGAATCTGAGAGTGAAATCTTGGATTTACTGGGCCATGGCTACTGCTCAACTGAGGCTAAGAATCATCTGGAGAAGAAATGTAGCTTAATATCCTGCTAGCAAGCCAGTACTCAGCATTCCACCATGGTTTCTGCTTCCTCCTGCCATGAGTTCCTGCCTTGGCGTGCCTTGGTGATGGCGAATAACCTGTAAGAAGAAATCAGCTCTTTCCTTCCCAAGTTGCTGTTGGTCATGGTATCACAACCGCAAAAGAAAAGCCTAGGACACACATTATGGTGGTTAATCTTATTATTTGACTGCCTTCTAATTGCAAATATTAGTCACATCTAATTTTTTTTTCATAATAGAAATGTCTAAGCTACTGTTTGGCTTAGGAATTGGTCACCACAGCCTGTGCACACTGACATGTCCTATTAACTGTCACATAGTTTCGTGCAGTCTTAGGACTATATGTCTTTCTGCTCCTTCAATTTTACTTTGGTTATATATTTGAAACATTTTATTAAGAGGAAGTAGGTAAAATCCACAAAGTAATAGAGAATTCTCATTGCTTTTTAATATAAGAAAGAGAGACATTAGACTGCCTGTTGATTCCCTGCAGCCCCAGCAGCTCCACTTCTAGCACTGGTGCCCTTTCTAGCCTTGGGCCCACGCCCATTCAGAAAGTAGCTTCCTAACCCAGACCAGCTTAAACCTCTCCTGAAGTTTGTTAGACCCTCCAAAAGCTGTCCCTACCTCCCCTCCTTGCCCCTGGCCTCATTATCTACCTCTCACAGACCTCCCTACGACTCTGTAAGTCAGATCCTACTCACCATGCCTTGATTCCCCTGCTCCTTCCAGCCTTGGACCTAAGCCAGATCCTACTCTTTCTACCCCAGATCTCTGAACTACCCTTTTTGCACAGACTGCCAGCTGTATCCTGATCTCCTGTCCTGAGAACAGATCAATTCTCCATCTTAGTTTGTTAGACCCCCATAGGCTTTGAACCCTACCCCATACCTTGCCTTAGGCCTCCTGAGCTGCCTACCACAGACCTGCCTACTAGCTTTGTAAGTCAGATCCCACCCACTGAATTTCGATGCCCCTTCAGCCTGAGCAAATCTGCTCTATCCTCACACGGGTCTCCCTTCCAGCCCTAGGCCCAGGCTCCCTCCTGCTCTTCCTGCCCCAGATCTCTGAACTACCCTTCCAGAAGAGGAGCTGTAAAGATTGCAAAAGCCAGGGGAGGAGGTACATGACCATACGGAATGAGAGAATACAGGATCCCGGGACCTTGCTCATATGAACTTACAGCAATAGTATCAGCCTGCATGTGCAAGACCCATGTAAACTCAAGCAGTCAAAAATCACAGAATAGAGCTGTGGAAATGGGCAGCAGGCCCTTACCTTAGCCAAAGAACTGTTGGCCACTGATTACTGCTGAGTGAGGGAGAGCTGATCTTCTTTAGGGGAGTGACTCTAGATAGGTTTACTAGACCCCAGTGGATGAACTTGCACTGAGGGAAGTCTGAGTATGCTTATTTGACAGGATAGGGCTTAACATAAATGACAGAAGACATGAAAACCAGTGTGTGTTGGGGGGAGGGGGGTGCTATGGGAGGGTGCAGATGGAGGAGGGTGTATAAAGTTAATTAAAATGTTTTGTATGAGATATGCAAATATTCAATTAAAAGCAGTACTATAGGACTATAAAACACAAATTTACCCCAACTCAGTAGTAATAGGTGACTTCAATACCCCCACTCTCATCAATAGACAGGTCAATTGGACAAAGAATAAACACAGACATTTGAATTAAGTGAGATATTATAGCAAATGGACCTAACAGATATCTACAGACCATTCCACCCACGCACTAAGGAATACACATGCTACATACAGCCCATGAAAGTTTCTCTAAAACAGACCACATACTGGAGTACAAAACAACTTCAGCAAATACAAAACAATTGAAATAATTCCAAACATTTTACCAGACCACAATGATATAATACTTATAATTAACATTAAACAAAGTTGTAGTAACTACATATACTCAGGGAGACTAAACAATCCACTCCTTAATAATGAGTGGGTTAAAGTAGAAATTAAGAAAGAAATAAGGCTGGGCATGGTGGCAGCCTTTAATCCTAGCACTCAGGAGGCAGAGGCAGTCAGATCTCTGTGAGTTTAAGGCCAGCCTGGTCTACAGAACGAGCTCCAGACCAGTTAGAACTAAAGGGAGACGCTGTCTCAAAAAGACCAGAAAGAAAGAAAGAAAGAAAGAAAGAAAGAAAGAAAGAAAGAAAGAAAGAGAGAGAAAAGTATTCCTGGAATTAAACAAAAATGATAATACAACACAATAATTTTCCTAACCACTTTATACTGTTAAGTCATTTATTTGTGCTCTTCTGATTTTTTAATGTAGGCACTTAGACCTATAAACTATAGGCCAGCCTGGTCTACAGAGTGAGTTCCAGGACAGCTGGGGCTACAAGGAGATCCCATCTCGAAAAGACCAAATAAATAAATAAATAATAAAAAAATAAAAAATCAGAAGAGCACAAATAAATGACTTAACAGTATAATTCAAGACTCTGGAAAGTCAAGATCAAACCAAACCCAAACCTAGCAGACAAAAGAAATAGCAAAAATCAAAGCAGAAATTAATGAAACAGAAACAAAGAAAACAATGTAAAGAATCAATGACTCTAAGAGCCAGTTCTTTTGAAAAGTTAAACAAGATAGATGGATCCTTATCCTAGTTAACCAAAGGAAAGATAGAGCAGATACAAATTAATAAAATCAGAGATGAAAGAGGAAATATCACAACTGGCACCAAAAACATCTAGAAAATTATAAGGGAATATTTTTAAAAACCTATACTGTATTAAATTTGAAAATCTAAAAGAAATTGATGAATTTCTAAATTCATGGAAACCACCAAAATTAAACCAAGAAGAGATGCAGAAAAGGGCGTTGGCTTGGGGGAAATGTGAGTATTTAACTGGGAAGAGAGAGAAGGACATACAGGGACCCATAGAGGTAAAGAAGAAAGGACTCAAGAGAGCAGAGATGATAAGAGACAGGCATTATCAAGAGGGAAATGGGGAAGAGGGCACACTTAAATTGTGGAAGCAGAAGGAGATTACACAGGGAGAGAGACAGGAGAGATTAACAAATCACAGATAGCACAAGGTGAGAGAGAAAATTACACATGCGATATCTGACAAGAGTGCATGTGTATACTTAAAGGTTATATAACGAGAAACACAGCACTGGATAGGTGAAATCTCCCTTTGATTTGTTGGTCAGGAAAGTCCAAGAGATTCTGAAAATTATACGGGCTATTGTCACAGCTCTTTATTACCTCCTAGAACCTGAAGGTAGGACCCCACTGCTGAAGATAGGACACACTTCTGACACAGGACTTGGAGCAATAGAGCTGGAACTGACCTGGAAGACTTCCTCCTGAAGAACAGCTCTCATAGTTCTAGAGGACACTATGCAAGCTGCTAAGGGAGAAGAATCAATGGTCCATCCTAGCCATAAAGCCTAATAACCACAAGGACTGTCACAGCAAGCTATCTCTATTAATGCAGTAGTGGCCCTTTTATGTAGGCGCAATACACAGCTATCTATTGGACTTAAGCCCTCTCATTGGCTGGGAACTCCTGTTTAGTACTATAAATATTGACAAATATACATGTCGACAGAAATAATAGAGAAAACACTATCTCTGTCATAGCACTAGACAACTGAAATTTCTTACTGTATACTAAATAGGGATCCTTATATTTACATACAAGTATACCATATATCACTAATCAAAGAAGCTCCTTTTTGCAACAGATAGAGTCTATTACAGAGTTCCACAACTAGTCACACACAGAGAATACCTGTCTGAGAGATGCTTAGCTCTAAGTTACACCATCTACAGTGAAACTTCAACACCTAAGGCTCATGGAACACAGGACAGGGAGTGGAGAGAATCTCTCATTGGAGAAGCTTCCTCAGACTACGGGATGTGCACAAACAAAACCACATCTGGCTAGGTCTTAGAGAATAAGAGACTTCAGAGTATGTACCCCTGGATAAGACTTATATATGAAACTTCACCTATGCACTTGCTCAGGGACCATTGCAAGAAGAAGGGGAAGAAAGATTGTCAGATGAACATGAGAAAACAGAGACTTTCAGGCCTCTGGGAACTTGTTTATATAAACTCACCATAATAGTGTCAGCATGAACAAGACCCATGCCAAATCAATCAGATCCAGGGAAATGCCTAGCAGGCCCCAATCCCAGCTAAGGACTTACTGACAAATGGTTACTGCTGGGTAAGAGAGAGTAGATCTTCTTTGAGGGAGTGACACTAGATAAGCTGACTAGACTCCAGTGGATGAATATTCCACCAAGGAACATCTGGGTATAAATGTTTGACTGGATAGGAGTTGACATATGACAGAATATATGAAATACAGAGGTGGGGGGACCTATGGGAGAGTTTGAATGGAAGAGGGTGTCTAAATTTGATTAAGATCTATTATATGAAAAGCTGAAGAGATTGCTCAGTGGTTATAACCACTGACTCCCCTTGCAGAGGACCCAGGTTCAATTACCAGCACCCACATGGGAGCTAGCAATTGTCTGTAACTCCAGTCCCAGGGGATCAGATGCTCATCTGACTTCCACAGGCTTTGCACAACACGGGTTTCCCTTACATTCATGCAGGCAATTTATACATATAAAGTAAAAACAATAAATAGACATTCTTAAAACATCTATTATACTAAATGTGCAAAAAGTCAAAAAGAATATTTAAAAATATTTTTAAAAGAAATTAAAAATTAAAAAATGTTTGAAAATATCTCAGTACTATTTAGGCGTTCACCAGACATCTGCCAGATGACGTAAGTGGACATGTTCCTGGTATGTTCCAGCACTGAGCTGTCTTAAAATATTAATATTTTCCAGGCTCATATTCTAATATTTAAAATAAGGATTTAAAAAAATCACATTTCCTTCCAGGTGTGGTGGTGCATGCATTTAATCCTAGCACTTGGGAGGCAGAGGCAGGAGGAGCTCTGTGAGTTCAAGATCAGCCTGGTCTACATAGCAAGTTCCAGGACAGCTGGGGCTACAGGGAGACCCTATCTCAAAAAAGACCAAAAAAAAAAAAATCACACTTCCTTATCACAAAACATGTACACAACAAAAGGATACAGGGAACTTCTAAAAGAAGTTCATCTGTATATCACTGTGATTGTGGTGACAGCTTCAGAAGTACACGCGTACCAATTCATCGAGTTGCACACAAAACAGCTTATTATGTTGTACCTCAATATAGCTATTTAAAACTGTTTCCTTCTAAAATATGATGAAAAAGAAAAGCGACTATTTCAGAAAATGTAAATAAATGATAATTACTGCCACTTTTGGATCTTCTTTTTTTTTTTTTTTTTTTCTCTAGTACTGTCATATGTAATTTTACTTAATCGGTGTTCAAAATGACCCAATGAGTTAAATACCTATATTTGTTTCTTGACTATTTGGAGCTTGTGTATACATGAAGCGAAATTATTTCTGTTTATTTCTTCAAATCACTTTATTTCTTTCTACTTCAAAATTATCAGAGCATACATAATATTAATGTAAAAATAAGCCTATATTTGTATCCACTGGGGAATTTTTTGTTTGTTTTTATTGTTTGAGAATTTCAGACACATACATGATATGTTTTGATCAAGGCAACCCTCCATTCCTTTTCTTCTAATTCCTCCCCTATCCCACACTCACCCAATTTCATGTTATTTTCTTTTAACCATTCACTAAGTGTTGTCAGTATGTACATAAGTATAGGGTCATCTTACTGGATCATGGGCAGTCTCTCAGGAGCTGCATCATTGAAGAAACCTACTGGTAAATTTTGGTAATAAATAAGTACATCTTTCACGCCTATTGTGTAAATACTGCTCTCTTCCATCTTGTACCTTGTGCATTCACTTGCACCTTTGCACACAGGAAGTCTGCAGATGGTTGTGTTATCTTCATTGGACAGGTGAGGAAAGAGAGGCTAGAAATTATATATTAATTGCATTTTTTTTCTTGTTAGAAGTGATTCAAATAGAAAAAGAGGAGTTTGTTATAGGTCTTATCTTAAAGAGGAGGTTATTCTAGGGCATTATAATGGATAAATTAGAGGGGAAACATGTGTATATACTACATAAAATTGGACAAGTTTTTAATTAGATTTTGTACCATAGTATAGTTTTTGATGTTGTAGCACAGTCTTTTTATGTGGTTAAAGATATGCTAATTATTAAAATGCCTTATATCTGTGACATACTTTATTCCCTTCAAAAGTTTTGGCAATATCCCTGGATTCTAAAGGACTTGGAGTATCATCCTAATTTCACAGATATGAAAAGGGTGACTGAAAACTAGCATGACCCCTTTTCTCTGTTAATTACTGGGTACTGAGTATTTGATCTTCTACTTGGGAACCTAATGAATCCCTAAAGATCTGGCTCTGGGGGTCAAGCCTGCTGTTGAGACCTTCTGTCCTCAACTGAGTGGACCAGTCTCCTCCAGTGTGGTGTAAAGCTAAGAGCAGTGCACCACCTAGAGAGCTCGCATTTAGCAGGTGGTCCTGTGGCAATGCCATCAGGCCGCAGTGCACACAAGCACTTCTGAGAAGAAGCCACCCAAATCTCACTCCTAAATTTTCTGCACTCAAGAGTTACTCTAACCTCTAGTGCCTCACTTCCTTCACTTGTAGATTTGAGCTGCTGAAGCACACCAAGGAGTTGTTGTGCATATTAGCTGAGTTATATATATATTGCTGTTCATACCAGCACTTGACACAGATTTCCATACAAATGACACCTGTGAGCACATATACCCAACTTACTTCCTGAGGCTAAAGTGATTATTCCCCAGGGTCAGCAGAATACACAAGTTTTGGGGAGGGGAAGTGAATGTCCTCAAGAGTCTGGTTAAACTATTTAAGCAAAATATTCCTTGAAAGAAGAGACCAGAGCATGCACCACGATTAACTCTTATTCAGTGCATTTGTTTTTTGTTTCTCTTTGGAACCTAGAACCACACTCATGCAAAGATCTCTACCCCTGAGCCATACCCCCAGACCACACCTATCATTTTTATAAGTACTTGGAAACTCCCATACATCAGTGATAACTTGCCAAGTTGACTGGATAGACACATACTTAGAATTCTTAAGGATATTTTTAGAAAATATGAAGCACGTTTTTAACTCTAATTTAAACAAAAGCTAAAAAATATAGTTGTTTTATTTTTTTTTTTCCTTGATGGCTCAGGATTGGCCTTTCATTCTCTTTTGGATGCCCAAGACTTCTCCCCTATAGGTTGTCTAAGATTACACAGAACAGCCAATCTTGAGCTGAGAGGAATGACTGTCTCCTCCCTGACCCATGGGATGGTCAGGTAGTGGCACAGAGCTCTGTTCCTTAATGGACAATTATCCCAACACCATTTCCTTCTACCTCATCATAAATGTGACTTCCACACAAGTGGGTGTTCAGCATGCTGCCTGCATGTGGGCCCAAAGCTGGCACCATTGAACTTGGCAAAGCTGCACTTTGGACATCTACATTTGGACTACATTATTAGCTTTTACCACTAAAAGGAAAGATGTTGCCAAATGGACTGCAAAGCTGGCTCTGAAGCAAAGATCTGCTTTAGAAATGCTGGACTGTGGAAAGACCGGCTTGCATTAAATGAAATGTAGGACGCTGAATCCAGGATGGACTGAACTGCTGGTAAATTACACTGGATCTGCTTTTCGTAGTGCATTTCTCTTTCACAGCAGAATCTAGCAATCTGTCACTCGAGCATGAGAGTGTGCTGTCACTATAGAAAACTTCCTTTCTTATACAAAAACACTGTAATCCTACCATACAGTAAGAAAACTTCACAACTTTAGTTGGTCCCAGGTCTTCTAAGAACAAAAACTTAAACTGGGTTCTAGGTAGATGGCATGACTTTTATAATGTAACAATCATCATCATAATAAAGATAATTGGTAATCACAATCATCATCATGATCATCTTAACAATGATGATGGTAATTAGATGTAGTGTAGCATCCTGGAAGGATAAAAGAAGACTTCCGTGAAAAATGTAATGCTATTTTGTTAAAGTCTTTGGTTAACTCTACTATACTGAGCCAATATAAATACTTTTAATAAATATACCACAGTTGTGTATGACGTTAATAAAAGAAGAAGCTGAGTGAGTGGTCTATGGGACCCTTCTACAGTTTCTCTGCAACTTTTCAGTAAATTAAAAATTTTTAAATTTTAACACACCAAATGTTAGCTAACATTTATAGATAGCTTTCTATGCACCAGACTCTGTGGTTCATGGGCTTTTTCTCATTGAAGCCTTTAGCCTGTGAGATAATCGTGTCCCTCCATTGCTAGCATCCAGATACAGAGATGAGAAGCTAATCTTTTCAGAAATTAGATAGTGAAGCCTATTCGGCCCCAGAGTATGTGATCTATTAAACATACATGGCTTGACACTGATCCCATGTTAATCTGCTTTGTGTGCTAGAACAAAATAGCTAAGGCCATGTTAATCTGCTTTGTGTACCATAACACAATAGCTAGGGCCGTGTAATTTATATGGAAAATTATTTTTCATAAATTCTTGAGGCTGGGAAGTCCAGTTCAAGGTCTGTCATCTACTAAGAACCTTCCTGCTGCTTCTTGACAGGGTTGAGTGTCATAAAGTGGTATGGGAACACTCCGTCCTTATAAAACCACCAATCTAGTCACATGGTCTCTACCTCTTTACCTAAGCTAACCCTGAACAGCTCCCAGAGGCCCCAGTTCTAATTACCATCAACACATGAATTTTAGGATTAAGTTTCCAACCACTGATTTTGGAAGAACTCATTCAAATCCCAGCCACACCCTATAGCTCTCAACTCTGTATCCATTTCAGTGTCAAGATTTCTCCAAATGAAATTATGTAACAAAAACAAAAGGAACAAAACCCACAGACCTGAGTCCTGAGCTGTTGGCCATATCCACATTCAGCAGAAACAGAGAACTTGCTGTGAAAAACTGTTCTGAGCACCCTAACACCTAACAACCATCTGTGTGTGCACGTGCACTGTATGTGTGCATGTGGGGGCCCATGCATATGTGTATGTGTGCATGTGGACACGAGAGGTTGGCATCATCTTCCACTATCATTCTCCACCTCAGCCATATATAAATATATATAATACACACATATGTATATTCTACATGCATATATTATATAATACACACACACACACACACACACACACACACATACACGCACACACGGTACCCCACTTGCCCCTTCCAAGTCCCCTTGGAAAAAACCCCTCTTTCAGCTTCATGTCCTCTCTTTTGTTTCTCCACATTCTTTTTTTTTTTTTGGTCTTTTTGAGACATTCTTTTGGGTCACAGTCTCTCAGTGATCCTAGAGCTCATGGATTGGTTAAACTGACTGATCAAAGAGCTTCAGTAATCTACTTGTCTGGTCTCCTTGCCTCCCAGTGAATGGGTTACAGACGTGTACAACCACCCCTGACTTTGAGATGAATCCTTGGTGCATGGGATCTGAACTCTGGGCCCCAAGCTTGCTCAACAGACACTTGACCCCTTGACCTGTCTCTTCACCACTGTTTACTGGCTGCCTCTTCAGCTGCTCTGTGGCTTTTCCTTGTGGTTTGGCTTATTAGGTGTCTTGTTGTTTTCTCTCTCTAGGAGTGCCAAGTCTTTTTGTTAAGACAATAAATTGAGACAGAAAGAAATAGAAATGGATGAAGAAGAAAGTCAGCAGAAGCAAAGTATTGAATCAGGACAGTGGCCTGAGCACATGTCCTTCACTGTCCCAGTCAAGACTGGAGAGGTGAATGTGATGACTCATGAAGGGTAGCCACAAGCAGCATCGCTTCTTACTCTCAGAGGTGAGATTGCCACCCTACCAGTGCCATGGACAGGAAATGAACATGCTTTATGCTGAGGACATAGTCACGCAAGGCTATCTTTGCTTCTCTTTCACCTTGGGGAGTTTCGAGCACTTCAAGAACATCCTGGAGTAGATGACCTGACTGAAGCATCCTAAAGTTAGTGTCACAGGTGGATTGTGGCCTTTTGTAATGCAGGATGTGAGACAAGCCCTCTGGACATCAAGGGGTCTGCAAAGCTCATAGAACAAGCTTTTCAGAACTGCTGGAACCCAAGTAGGTTAAGGTTAAATTCCCTTTTCTTTCTTTCTTCCTATTTATTTTTTATTTTATTTTTTTATTTTTATTTTTTTGCTATTTTTGAGACAGGGTCTCCTTGTAGTCGCAGTTGGCCTGGAGCTCACTATGTAGACCAGGCTGGCCTTGAACTCACAGAGATCTGCCTACCTCTGCCTCCTGAGTGCTGGGATTAAAGGTATGTACTCCACGCCTGGCTAAATTCCCCTTTTATCTTGTGACACACTTTACCTGTATGGAACAAAGAAATCCCTCATCCATTCTGAGAGCTCTTTATCCAGGGGAATATGGGGGATGTACACCCAAAAACCATGTCCCCATTGGTGAGATGGTACACAGTGTCGTGTCCTGAGCCCTGTTCCCTGCAGGAGCTCACGACTGAGGCTTTCTGAGATGGACTGTCAGAAGCCTCTTCCCAGTGAGGTGGGCTTCCAGGCCTTCTGGCTCCTCAGGAAATAATCGCTCTTTTCCTCTCTTCATCCCCTCTGAACTTCCTTCTACTTCCAACAGGAAATATGACTAATGAGAGCTTTCCATCTGTATGTCAGTGCCTTTAAGAATTAGGGCAAAAAAGAATTAGAAAAGAAAAGGAGATTGGCAGAAAGAAGGGAACAGACCAAGAAAAGGGAACTAGGTAACATTTCTCACTTTGGTCCCAAATTTAGCTACAGGCTAAACCCTAGGAAACGGACAGACAGCATTCAATATTCTTCTTTTATTTTTGTTTACGTCTTAGATAGGGTTTTTTCATGTAATTCAACCTAAATATGTTTGTTAGAAGGCCAATGAAAACATTTCTGGGCAGAGAATAAAACCCAGGTGTAGGCTATGTCAGCTCGGTCTGGGATCCCGGGCCATCTCCCAGATGGTCCTCACCTGGCTGCCAATCCTAAGTGTCACCATCAAAGCCAATGTCATTTGACAGCCATCACCACTGAGGAGACCTGTGGTGCCACACAAGGCAGAAAGAGCTTGCTATCTTCCTTTGATTGATAAGAAATAAAAGTTCTGGAGGAAGTAAATGCATCTAAATACAGAAGCCCCCAGTTCCTGCTTGCCTTAACTTAGACACATCAGTTACTTTACTTTGCCCTTAGTTTCCCATTTAAAATATGGGTTGATCATTAAATGAGATTGTACACGGAAAGCAAGGAATAAACCTTATTAATAATAAACCACAGTCTAGCAAGAAAATAATTTCTATCCACCCTTAAGAGTTCAGTAACTAAGTCTATAAAATAAGCTGACAGTAGAAAGGTCAATAAAGGGCATGAAAATTTATTATGTGCTTGGGGAATCACAGGAAAAAATTTGAATATCCCAAATAATTAGATATGCACATATACTCTGTTCAAAAGAGTGTGGAAGGAAGATATTGGAAGGAAGATATGGACAACTTAGAGGTTTGGGGGAGAGATGAATGAGTCCTTACAAGCACCTGTAACAGCTTATAAGAAACATTGGGTGCAGTGTTGATGGCTAATCTGCTTCCTGTGACAAAAATGAGATCTTTTCTGGTTGTTTAAACTCCAGGAAGGGATAGATGAAGGCCCAGGATCTAGATAATTAGAATCTGGGTAGATAGGAGGAACACAGAACATGCTCTCTGTTTGAATATGCTTATTTATAAGGCGATCAGTTCTAAGCAATCAGTATACTAAAGAAGCATGTTTTTCGGTGTATGTCCTGAACTCCTTCAATAAGGAGACAGGAATCAATGCTGAGATGCACAAGCTTAGGTTTCCATAAGCTCATCATATCAGACTCAGCAGCAGTAATGCAGAGAGCTGCTGCTGGTATACACATGGCCAAGTGGCTCAAAGGCTGTGAAATGCTTCACAGGCCTGAGCTGTGAGAGAGGCTGTCCCCCTCCCCAGGTGACAGGTGTTGTGTCAGGTGCACAGTCCATCTGGCTGCTGGAGCGTGACAGTGACATGAAGATGGCAGGATGGGCTTAGTAACTAGAAGGAACGGAAAGGACAGAACATTTTTGCCAGTGAACTTGCCATGTTGTTTGGCCACCTCCATCACACCCAAACAGCCCGGATGATACCAAAGAAATCTTTACACCCTATAATTCTGAAAAAAAAATGTCTGAGTCTCCTGGTAAAGCATTCCATCTGGGACTTAGGAGACAAGTGATCTCATCTCAGACATGGGAATTTTATTTCTTTATTCTCATGCATGGGGATCCACTGGGCACTGGTCAATGGACCCCGAAAATGTGCAGGTGTTTGAGATGCTAATCAATGAGCCCATGTCCCAGTGGAAGTGACAGAAGGTCATTGCCACACAGAGCCAGGGAGACAGCTCCAAGACGTGAGGAACCCACAACTTAACTAAATGGGGTCCTCATAGGAAGCACAGAATCAAAACAAAATTACCCTTGGTACAAAAACAGATGAACGGATTTCTATTTAGAGTGGGAGACTACATTATAACAGATATCTAAAGATTTTAAGATGTGAGTTCATTCTTTGTGAGATGCCTTTGGGCAATTTAGTAGAGAAAACGTGCATACAAATTCTTTCTGATGGTTCTCTCTTATCTTGTCTCCACGTAGGACACTATGCGTCATTCAGTGACTTCTAACTTTCAACGGGACTCAAGTAAGACAAAAAAGAATGTTAGGCATTCTTAATTTCAAGAACAACCCACTCTGAGAGTGAAGGGAGATAGACAGACAGACACATAAACACACACACACACACTCACACACTCACATGTACATACAGTGGAAAGGTAAGCACAGGATAGGTAAATAGGACTCTTGGGCTTATGGAGACCCAGGAGCTTGGAGAGCTGTGAGCACTAAATCAGGAGGATGGGAGAAAAAGAAGGCTTCCAGAGAAGCACAGCAGCCTGTGCAATGACCATATGGGACTGGATTAGGAATAGTTGTGTTACTGTGTGTTGGCCATGTGGGACTGGGTTTAGAGTAGCCATGTTACTGTGTGTTGACCATGAGGGACTGGGTTAAGAGTAGCTGTGTTAATGTGTGTTGAACATGAGGGGACTGGGTTTGGAGTAGCTGTGTTAATGTGTGTTGACCCTGTGGAACTGGGTTTGGAGTAGCTGTATTATTGTGTGTTGACCATGTGGGACTGGGTTTGGAGTAGCTGTGTTACTGTGTGTTGACCCTGTGGGACTGGGTTTGGAGTAGCTGTGTTACTGTGTGTAGACCATGTAGGACTGGGTTTGGAGTAGCTGTGTTACTGTGTGTTGACCATGTGGGGTCTGGGTTAGGAGTAGCTGTGTTACTGTGTGTTGACCATGTAGGACTGGGTTTGGGGTAGCTGTGTTACTGTGTGTAGACCATGTGGGGACTGGATTTGGAGTAGCTGTGTTACTGTGTGTTGACCATGTAGGACTGGGTTTGGAGTAGCTGCGTTACTGTGTGTAGACCATGAATGGACTGGGTTTGGAGTAGCTATGTTACTGTGTGTTGACCATGTGGGACTGGGTTTGGAGTAGCTGTGTTACTGTGTGTAGACCATGTGGGACTGGGTTTGGAGTAGCTGTGTTACTGTGTGTAGACCATGTGGGGACTGGGTTTGGAGTAGCTGTGTTACTGTGTGTTGATCATGAGGGACTGGGTTAGGAGTAGCTGTGTTACTGTGTGTTGACCATGAGGGGACTGGGTTAGGAATAGCTGTGTTACTGTGTGTTGACCATGTGGGACTGGGTTTGGAGTAGCTGTGTTACTGTGTGTTGACCATGAGGGCACTGGGTTAGGAATAGCTGTGTTACTGTGTGTTGACCATGTGGGACTGGGTTTGGAGTAGCTGTATTATTGTGTGTTGACCATGTGGGACTGGGTTTGGAGTAGCTGTGTTACTGTGTGTTGACCGTGTGAGACTGGGTTAGGAGTAGCTGTGTTACTGTGTGTTGACCATGTGGGACTGGATTTGGAGTAGCTGCATTACTGTGTGTAGACCATGAATGGACTGGGTTGGAGATAAGCAGAGGAGCTACTGTTTACTTGTTTTTTTGTTTTGACCGTGGGACGGGGTTTGGAGTAGCCTTTTCTGTGTTACTGTGTGTTGGCCATGTGGGACTGGGTTTGGAGTAGCTGTGTTACTGTGTGTAGACCATGTGGGGACTGGGTTTGGAGTAGCTGTGTTACTGTGTGTTGACCATGTAGGACTGGGTTTGGAGTAGCTGTGTTACTGTGTGTTGACCGTGAGGGACTTGGTTAGGAGTAGCTATGTTACTGTGTAGACCGTGAAGGGACTGGGTTTGGAGTACCTATGTTACTGTGTGTTGACCATTGATGGACTGGGTTAGAAGATAGCTGTGTTACTGTGTGTTGGACCATGTGGGACTGGGTTTGGAGTAGCTGTGTTATGTGTGTTGACATGAGGGACTGGGTTAAGAGTAGCTGTGTTAATGTGTGTTGACCATGAGGGGACTGGGTTTAGGAGATAGCTTGTTACTGTGTAGTGACACGTAAGGGACTGGGTTTGGAGTACTATGTTACTGTGTGTTGACCATGAGGGACTGGGTTAAGAGTAGCTGTGTTAATGTGTGTTGAACATGAGGGGACTGGGTTTGGAGTAGCTATGTTACTGTGTGTTGACCCTGTAGGGACTGGGTTTGAAGAGTAGCTGTGTTATGTGTGTTGACACGATAGGACTGGGTTTGGAGTAGCTATTTACTGTGTGTTGACCATGTGAGGGTCTGGGTTAAGAGTGTACGTGTGTTGACATGTGACTGGTTTGGAAGCATGTACTTAGACTGAGGGACTGGGTTTGGAGTACGCTATGTTACTGTGTGTTGACCATGAGGGACTGGGTTAAGAGTAGCTGTGTTAATGTGTGTTGACCATGAATGGGACTGGGTTTGGAGTAGCTATGTTACTGTGTGTTGACCATGTGGGACTGGGTTGAGAGTAGCTGTGTTACTGTGTGTTGACACATGTAGGGGACTGGGTTTGGAGTACTGTCTTATGTTGTAACCTGTGGATGTGGTTGGCGTACTGTCGATGCTTTGAGAAGGACTGGGTTAGAGTAGCTGTGTTACTGTGTGTTGACCATGAGGGGACTGGGTTAGAAGTAGCTATGTTACTGTTGTTGACCATGAGGGACTGGGTTAGAGAGTAGCAGTGTTACTGTGTGTTAGACCATGTGGACTGGGTTTGGAGTAGCTATGTTACTGTGTAGACCGTGAAGGGACTGGGTTTGGAGTACCTATGTTACTGTGTGTTGACCATGAGGGACTGGGTTAAGAGTAGCTGTAATTGTGTTGCATGAGGACTGGTGGGTAGTATGTACTGTGTGTTGACATGGATGTGATACTGTACGTTGGGACATGGGCTGGTTTGGAGTAAGCATTATTGTTGACTGGGGTTCGATAGTGTGAGGGGCCGCTGGTTTAGTGTATATGTGTTGACTGTGGGACTGTTGGAGTACGCTATGTTACTGTGTGTTGACCATGTGGGACTGGCGTTAGGAGTAGCTGTGTTAATGTGTGTTGAACATGTGGGACTGGGTTGGGAGTAGCTATGTTACTGTGTAGACCATACGGTGAGGCATTTCTGTGGATGATCATTGAACTGGTTTGGAGTACCTTGTTACTGTGTGTTGACCATGAGTGAGGGTACTGTGGTTGACCATGTACGGTTGGAGTAGCTGTATTACTGTGTGTTGACCATGTGGGACCTGGGTTTGGAGTAGCTGTGTCGCTGTGTATTGACCATGTGGGACTGGGTTAGAAGTAGCTGTGTTACTGTATGTTGACCATATGGGACTGGGTTAGGAGTAGCAGTGTTACTGTGTGTTGACCACGTAGGACTGGGTTTGGAGTAGCTTGTTACTGTGTGTAGACCTGAAGGGACTGGGTTTGGAGTATGCTATGTTGCTGTGTGATGACCATGAGGGAAACTGAGGTTTGAGTAGCTGTGTTAATGTGTGTTGAACATGAGGGGACTGGGTTTGGAGTAGCTATGTTACTGTGTAGACCGTGAAGGGACTGGGTTTGGAGTACCTATGTTACTGTGTGTTGACCATGAGGGACTGGGTTAAGAGTAGCTGTGTTAACTGTGTGTAGACCATGAAGGGACTGGGTTTGGAGTACCTATGTTACTGTGTGTTGACCATGTGGGACTGGGTTTGGAGTTGCTGTGTTCCTGTGTGATGATCATGTGGAAACTAGGTTTGGAGTAGCTGTGTTGCTGTGTGTTGACCATGTGAGACTGGGTTTGGAGTAGCTGTGTTACTGTGTGTTGACCATGAGTGGACTGGGTTTGGAGTAGCTATGTTACTGTGTAGACCGTGAAGGGACTGGGTTTGGAGTACCTATGTTACTGTGTGTTGACCATGAGGGCCCTGGGTTTGGAGTAGCTGTGTCGCTGTGTATTGACCATGTGGGACTGGGTTAGGAGTAGCTGTGTTACTGTATGTTGACCATATGGGACTGGGTTAGGAGTAGCTGTGTTACTGTGTGTTGACCATGAGGGCCCTGGGTTTGGAGTAGCTGTGTTGCTGTGTGTTGACCATGTGGGACTGGGTTTGGAGTAGCTGTGTTACTGTGTGTTGACCGTGAGGGACTTGGTTAGGAGTAGCTGTGTTACTGTGTGTTGACCATGAGGGCACTGGGTTTGGAGTAGCTGTGTTGCTGTGTATTGACCATGTGGGACTGGGTTAGAAGTAGCTGTGTTACTGTATGTTGACCATGTGGGACTGGGTTAGGAGTAGCTGTGTTACTGTGTGTTGACCATGAGGGGACTGGGTTTGTAGTAGCTGTGTTGCTGTGTGGCGATCACATGGGAACTGGGTTTGGAGTAGCTCTGTTACTGTACATTGTTTGCTAGGATCCTAAATGTATTTGTAGGTGGAAAGGGTGTTGAAAACAAATTTTCCCATAGACTTACAAAACATAGACCCTAGACCATAAAAATGTGAGATACCAGAAACGTGCAGCCTGACCTCATTCCCCTTACTCCAGGCCTTCCTGATCAGGACACTTCCTCTTTTTTTTTTTTTTTTTTTTTTTTTTTTAATATTTTTTTTATTTTATTTATTTCTGTATGTGTATCAATGTACTGTCTGCATGCAGGTTTGTGCACCCGTGTCGTGCAATGCCGCGGAGGTCAGAAGAGGGTCTCGAATTCCCCTGGAACTGGAGTTCTCCTGGAATTGGAGTTTCAGACGGTTCTCAGCCGCCATGTGGGTGCTGGGGATCGAACCCGGGTCCTCTGCAAGAGCGGTCAGCACTCTTAACCGCTAGGCCACCTCTCCAGCCCCAGGACACTTCCTCTTTTATTACCAGACCCTTCTGGGAATGTTAAGCCCATTCCTCTCCCATCTATGGGAAGGAATGCAGAGAGTGCCTGTTGGGCTCCTTATGGGGAATGCAGAGAGTGCCTGTTGGGCTCCTTATCAGGAATGCAGAGAGTGCCGGTTGGGCTCCTTATCTGGAATGCAGAGAGTGCCTGTTGGGCCGGTTGGGCTCCTTATCAGGCCTCTCCCCCTTCCCCACTGGTGCTTTTCATGGTCTCTGCCCTTTTGAAGGCCTCTTCAGGCTGTTTTGAATAAGGTGTTAAACACTTTCTTTGTCCTAGCAAACACTGTAGTGATTCTTCCTGAACACCGCGTATGCTTGTTAAATGTTTGAGATCTTTTTAAATCAGTTGCCAAATCCGGAGTTCCAGTTCCCACTCTCACATTTAATCAATGGAAGGAATTTGGGTGGCATTTTTAGTTCCCTTCCCTCATGTCATGAGTCTAAATGAGGTGTGGGTGTAATTATTTTTACCAAAGTACATGCCCCAAGTTAAGCCTTCAACCAAGAGAAGTTGTAAGACCACCATTTGCTTTTCATCAGTTTTACTGCAGATGCCAAAACAAGGATTAGTCTGGTCAGGAAGCCAGTGATTCAATGTGAGATACTCCTGTAGAAATAGCTGGTGCAGTGGGCTTTGATGGAACCACCACTGCCTGGAATAACTCCCCTCAGCACCTAAGGAAGCCATGTCAGAGGTGAGTGCGACAAGAGAGGCTGTCAGGCACACTCATGGGGAAAGGGAAACACAGGCAGACAGCAAAGTGGGTGCAGATCTGCTAAGCTTGAGCGAATATTCCTGACTTGGGAGGTAGGAAGCCCAGAAGATAACATGAGGTAAACACATGTGAGGCCTAGGGGTGTGGCTGAGTGGTAGAATACATCCTTAGCCTGTGCAAAACCGTGGGTTCCAGCCCTAGCTCAGCAAACAGACAAATGGAATGTGCTCCTGATGCACTTTTGGATGTACGGCTGAAGACACTGACAGTCGCCTCATAGGAACAGAAAATCAATGAGTAAATTTCTGCAGAATAATACTTTCATATATGGTTGTGTTAAGGTCGTCTTTCTTAAGATGTGACAGAAAACCTTGTGTGTGTGTGTGGGTGTGTGTCCGTCTATCCGTCTGCCTGTTTGTCTGTCTGTTTTGATGTCCATGTCCATTGGTGTGATGACACCAATCCCACAAACACACTATCATTTGAAACTACTTTAATCATGCATTATCACACTTCCACCCACTCTGAAGGTTGAATATTTTATCAACCTTTCCAAAGATAAGGAACTGTATTCTGTTATCCTTTGCTGCTTTAGTGTGCTCCATCTTGAACTTTAAATGGTCCTCTGCCATGGTGCACGCTAGCCTGGGGCTACCACATAAAAGTGACAGACAGCAGCCCCAGCTCTGAGCAATTGTCCATCTGTTTATTCTCTCTGTTTGGGATAACAGCCACCGCTTAGTCATCGAACAAATGCTCACAGACTGCCTGCCACTTACCAGGCCTGAATTACAATGTGGGAGTAAAAAAGGTGAACAGTAAAACCATGGTGCCTGCTTTTAAGGAACATAAAGTGTTGGAGAGTCCTTACAAGCATTGGCTTCTCTCAACACTCATCCTTAATGCAGGTTTGCTCATCACCATCCTGGAAATGAAGGACATTAGGTGACTTGTTCGAAGAACACACAAGAAATTTCCTTTTGTTGCTCTGTCTGCAGTGCTGGGGACTGATAGTCCAGAACCATGTGTATGCTAAGTAGGTTCTCTACAACTGAGCTATAGTCCCAGCCCTCACATGGAGTCCTCAACTGGAATTTCCTGTATGTTAGCTATTTTTCCTTTAATTCTAAGCATTGATGTAAAATAACTTCTTTACATTCTTTTAAAAAAATATTTTATTATTTTTATTTTATATGTATGAGTGCATTGCCTGTATGTATGTCAGTGCACCTGTGTTGTACAGGGCCTGCAGAGGTCAGAAGAGGGCATCAGATCTGTCAGAACTGGAGTTACAGACAGGTTAGCCACCATGTGAGTGCTGAGAATCAAGCCCTGCTCCTCTGTAAGAGCAGCCAGGGTTTTAACTGCTGACCACCAGTCTCTCCAGCCCCCTCCTTTCTCTTCTTGATGTCTCATTCCACAGAGAGGAAATTTGCTAAGTCACGTCCCTCTGCTTCCTCCATATGAAGTGGAATGCCGAGATGATGCCATTATGTTAGGAGAAGCTTCTCTAACTTTGCCTCCCTAATCTCTTCCTCTCCTTTCCTCTTGAACTTAACTGACATGCCTTCTGTTGTCTCTTGGTCTACTGGGACTTTTATAGCAGGGAACATAAAGGGTAATAATTTCATTCTCATATTTCTGGAGCAGAAGTCTCTGAGATCACAATGTTAGTGGTGTTGGTTTCTGCTAAGGCCTCTCTTCTTGACTTGTTAGTGATCATCTTCCCCCAATGATTCTGTGTGGTGTGTGTGTGTGTGTGTGTGTGTGTGTGTGTGTGTGCTCTATGCTTTAGTTTACTACATAAATCATCTTGGATTACAATCTCACAAAATGAACTCAATGAACCTTGATTGCCTCTTTAAAGACTGTTTCTACATTCTGAGATACTGGGATTTGGATTTCAATATTCAAATATGGAAAGGGGAAGGTAGAAACTGTAGAACCCACTAAAGACACTGCGTGGCCTTGTTAGTGTCGAGATGGGGTTAGAACACAGAATGCAGTGGAGGAAGCTGTCTGCACCATCTGGAATTGATAATTAGCATGGGGGTTAAGCAGAGGAAAGAAAGAAATGTCTCTTTAAATGGAATACGATGAAGAAACTAATGTCTGTCAAGGCTCTTGGCTATAGACAGGAGACCAACTCTGACTTCCATAAGAGATAAAAAGTGAATTGTGCTTTACATGCTAATTTTTACAAACTAATGAAAAGAAATGTTGGAAGAACAGGGGATACTCAAAGCAGAAAGAAAGGATAAACATTCTAATCTGTTAACAAACAAACAAACATAAATTGTTCCAAACTGTCTAGACAGCAGAATCTAATGGAGAGCTTCCTCAGGATGTCTCTTCAAGAACAATTTTCTTCTAGTTACTTCTATTATGAATCACCCTGGAAGGTCAAACCCCCAGAGCAGATTTTCTAATAGGGCCACCTTGAAGCATCTGCTACTCCTTACTTTGGGTAAATCAGATCTAGATCCCTTGAAACAAAGATTGTATCCTGTAAGGGTACATCTTACTCCATCTGTGTTGCTATAGTAGAATGTCACAGACTTGATACTTTATAAACAATCCAAGTCTATCACAATCTTACAGAACAGGACACCCAAGGTCAAAGTGAGAGTGTCTTTCTTCTGAATCCCAACTTGGTGGAAGGCATCCCCTGGGGGAGAGAGAGAGAGAGAGAGTCCAAAGTACATTTATAGTAAAGACACTCTTGAAATAATGAATCCACCCCTGACAGAGGAAGATAACACATCCTGAGAGCAGAGCACATGTGAGCTAAAGTACTTGAGAGGTTCCTTGTCTCTCTACTTTGCTGCATCAAGGATTGAATTTCCAACACATGAACCTCAGGGACACATTCGACCCAAAGCAGGGTTGTGGAGCCCTGGAGAGAGTGCAAGGCTCTGTTTTCAAGGAAAGGGAAGTGAACACTAAACAAGGAAAAATAGTACTACCAGGAGATGTATCATCCCCACATTGAGGCTAGGAGAAAGAGCTTCAGCTTTAGCAATATCCAGCAACATAAGGAACCCGGGACTTGATCCCTTGCAGGTAACCACAGCTGCCGTGAGTTTATGAATGCAGTCATCATGTCCAGAAGACAGCATTGCACAGCACTCCTCTCCATTCTTGGGCCCTTATGTTCTTTCTGCTTTCTCTTCCATGATATTCCAGAGTATGTGTGTGTGTTGGGGTGGGGGTGGGGTGGTAAGGTTTTATTTAGGACTAGCTAATGAAATTTCCAGCATAGATGGAAAAGAAATGAATGTGAAGGAGTTCTAAAGGCACCACCCCTTAGGAAATGTCAGTAGTTGATAACTGTTGAGGGAGAGAGCATCATTCTTCTTTGAGGGTGTGGGTGTAACCACTGGTAGGTTAGTCTGGTGGATGGCTCATACATATCCACGTATAGGAAACAGTAATTACACTTAACAGATTATTATAAAGAGGAGGAGGAGGAGGAAGAGGAGGAGGAGGAGGAAGAGGAGGAGGAGGAGGAAGAGGAGGAGGAGGAGAGAAAAGCAGTAAAGTTAGGAAACAGACATTTTGGGAGGGATCTGAGGAAAGTCGAAGGGACTAAATAAGGGGTCCTTATGATTTTAGTTCCTTATATACATGTATTAAATGCTCAAAGAATCAAAGGAAGGAAAGAAATGGAAGGAAGGAAGGAAGGAAGGAAGGAAGGAAGGAAGGAAGGAAGGAAGGAAGGAAGGAAGGAAGGAGAGGGAAACCCTGGAACTTAGAAGAATCTTGCTCATGACAAATGAGGCCTTTCGTCTGCCTTTCCCAAAGTGCTTCACTCCCATAATGAATATTTTAATGTGTGAGCAAATAAATACACAGACAAGTAAGCAAATATGTGACTAGGCCAGAATTCCAGATTTCAATCCACTAATTTATATATACTCTCCCTTCAGTATTAAATTGAATTGAAGGCTAAGGTGGGCTTAATAGGAAGATTCTCTTTGGTTATCATTAATATTTAATGACAAACTTGAATTAGCATTATCTCCTTTTACAAAAGAAGAGCAAGTTCTATTTTCCCTTCTTGTGTGTTTATCTGGACATTGATGAACTGAAGAATCTTCATATGTAGTTCAAATCCTACAGGTGATCTCTGCTTTCCTGCCATTTGGACTGTGAAGCCCGACAGGCCAGGATCATGTACAGTTTTGTGTTTGCAATAACACTTGACATAATGCTGAATCTATTACATATATATATTAACATTATTAATGTGAATAGGTTTATCATATACAAGACAAAGGAAAGGCTGTCGTTCATGCTTGGGAAAGGTGTTTGAGATAAGAACAGGAAGTCAGCAGGTCTTAACATTATCAAATTATCAAATATTTATCAAGCATCCAATATGCCTGGTGTTATGTAAGCCAATAGAGAAAAGAGTGCGAGAGTAAGCCAACAGCTACTTCTCAAGAAAGAGGCTTCAGTAGTGACGACTGAGCTCTGGCTGTGAAAGGAGCAATCTGTAGGGCACCTGCCAAGTTCTTGAAACTGTTAAGGCCATGAAGAACAAGGTAGGACTAATAAACCAGAATAGACCAGAATAGACTAAGAAGAGAACACAACAACTAAATGCAATGAAACGGACTAAATTAGTTGATGAAATTAAAAGAAGATGATTGGGGTGGATAGTGCTCCTCCAACTCTAAATTATGTGGGCCAATATGACTTTATTGGGAAACAGGATCTTGGTAGATGTGATCAAGTTAAGATGAGCTCACACAGATTTAAGATAGACCATATAATGAATGATTTGTGAGTCTAAAAAAAGGACATTTTTACACAGAGACATAAATACAAGGAAAGAGCATGAAGGAAAAATGAAAGTTTTCTGGAATCTTCCAGGAAATAGAAGAAATCCAAACTTTCTCATAGCTTTCAGAAAGCCCCTAACCCTCCAGACAACTTGATTTTAGATGCTAGCCTCCAGAACTGGTTTAAAACCATAAAATTTGTGACTTTTTATGGTATCCCAGAAAATAAATTAAGGACATTAATGGAAGCAAATGGTAAAATCCAAATAAAGGCTGCAGTTTAGCAATAACAATGTCCTAACTTTGAGATTCTTTTTTAACATTTTATTTTTAATTTTTTATGTGTATGAGTGTAGTGCCTGTTTGTGTATAAGGGCAACCATGTCGTGCAATGGAGGTCAGAAGAGGGTGTTGGATCCCCTGGAACTGGAATTACAGATGGGTGTTAGCTGCCATGTGGGTCTTGGGAATCAGAGGACATGCATTCTCTGCAAGAGCAACCCATGCACTTAACTGCTGAGCAATCCCTCCATCTCCTAACTTTGGGATTCTTAATTTGACAGATCCATTGCCTCCATGTAAGATGTTGAAATAGCACAAAGGGAGTGTGAGCTACAGTGGGATGCTGAGTATTACCTTTGCTAACTTTCTATAAACATAAATTATTTCAAAAAGCAAAAAGAGAACTTACTTTGGAAAAATAAATGACAATGCACAGATAATGTCATCTCTGAATAGTGACAATCATTTCCCTAAGTTTCGGTCTCCTCAACCACAAAATGCAGATTATAATCCTACTCAGAGCTATGGCATTTAAAGTGTAATGATCCACATGAAATTCTTAGAGGCCCTCTATTTTTTCAAAGCCAATTTTTATTGAAGCTTTGTGTATTTCATACAAAATTTCCCAATCAAATCTAGACCCATGCCCCCTTCCTTCTCTCCCACCTCACCAGAGCTCATGCATTCTGCCAAATAGGTTTTTCATCTTTTTCTCTGTCTCTTTTAAAATTTTCAATGCAGAAGTTTACTGTTTTGGACAGAAGTTCACCATTTAAGTTGGTTCTTTGACCCAGTCAAATTATTGTTATTGTTCCTTCCAATTTGCATCATTATAAAATACGCATATATGCATGACACATATATCAAGGTTATAACGTCATAGGTTTGTGCATCTTTAGCTTATGATTTCCTTCTTTTTTTTTTTTCTTTATTAGGCTGAAAGATGTCATGTTTTCCTTAAGGAAGTATTTGAAGGCTCCTCCTTGGCAAGCCCAAACATCCATCAGTCCTACCCTTGTGCTCTGCAATGGAGTCTCCCCTTCCCATGGTCACCAAATGAGTAAGCACCACATCCTGTCTTGATCTTTCTGTACTGGCCTCCATGATACAGTCTGGGTAGTCCAACAATGGCAGTGTATACTCTGAAGAGGCTGAAACCCCAGTAGTAGCTCAGTCCACAAGCTGGATGTCTCAACAGTCCCCATATGGTACTGAAGGTTTGGAGGATTCTTGGAGAAACATGAGTCTTCAGTCCATATTGGAAGATTGAAAAGCTGTGTCTCATGTCTTTGAAGGATGGCAAAAGCATTGGCAGCCACAGGGTAGCTGCACTTGCCAGTAAGAATTAAAGACAGGCAAAACAACAGTGGTTTTTTTTTTTTTGTTTTTTTTGTTTTTTGTCTTTTTACAAAGATCTCAAGTTTTATACCTGAAGTAAAATTTCTCAGGCCTTACTATTTATTTATTTCTGGTTATACTTTCCTTCTGGATGTTTAAGGCCACAGAGTTAGCCCAGATTAACCAAGGTTTTTGTTTTCTCAAGGACAGTTGAGGATCTGGTCCTCAGGGTTTACTTAGTTTTTTTAGGGGGGTAGGGAGGGAGCCCCTGGCTCCTTTTGGCTTTTCATTTACCAGTTCCATTCACTCGAGGACAAAGTCAGGTCTTGCTAGACCAGGCTTCCCTCTTTGAAGCATGAGCAGACTTTCCTCCTTATAGACTGGTCACTGGCTGAAATCCCATTAGTGGATCTCCAAGACCTCCTTGCACAGGAAGACTGGTGACTCACATTTGCAGGACATTCCAAGAGATGCCCCCATGTATAGTCCCCTGGGACTTAGTTGACCTCTGAGGGCAAGGAACAAAGTTATCCCTTATGATCCTCGACAAAATTGGTATGAGGATTAAGTATGGTCATTAAGTGTCCAGAAAGGCTAAGTTTCACCACCCTGATACTTTTAACTACTGTATAATATTTTAGAAAAGGCTTGGACACAAGCTCAAGCAGCCTTATATAAGAAATACTAAGAAGCACTGTCATAAAATAAATACCGTGGTTAGACACAATGTCATGACAAACTAGTTTTTTTCTCATTCTTTTGATTTTATTCATACATACCCTCCACCCATATACCAAAAATTCCTAAGTCTGTAATAAATGGTAGCTTAGAACATGTTAAGGGATTCCCAAGGTAATAAGGCAGTTGTTTTCAGATCACGAGGAATATAATATTAATGTTACTCAGTTTGGTGCTAGGATCCACAGATGAGGGATACCATTCATCATTTATTTTTCTGGGACTGTGTGTTTCACTTAACATAATATCTTCCAGTTCCCTCCATTTACCTGCAAAGTTCATTAGCAATCTTTCTTTTTACTGCTGCATAGAACTCCATTGTGTAGATGTACCACATTTTCTCTATCCACTCGTCAGTTGAGGGGCGCCTGGGTTGGTTCCAGCCCTTTCCTATTGTGAAGAGAGCTGCAATAAACATGGATGTGCATGTATCTTTTCAGTAAGATGAATCTTGTGGGTATATACCCAGGAGTGGTATGGTTGGGTCAGGTGACAAGCTCATTTTGAGTCTTTTAAGTGTTGTCCACACTGCTTTCTATAGTGGTTGTATGAGTTTACATTCCCATCAGCAGTACATGAGTGTTCCCCTTTCCCTACAACCTCTCCAGTATTTTATTTGTTTTCTTGATCCTAGCCAGACTTATCGAAGTGAGATGATATGTTAAAATGGTTTTAATTTGCATTTCCTTAATTATTAATGATGTTGAACACTTTTTAAGATGTTTCTCAGCCATCTCCAATTCCTCACTTGTGAAGTCTCTGTTCAGCTCTTTACTCCATCTTTGAGTGAGTCATTTGGTTTTGTTTTCTTTGTTTTTTGAGTAGTTTATATACTCTGGAAATCAATGTTTTGTCAGATGTGTCAGCAGTTGAAGGTTTACTCCTACTCTGTGGGTTTTCTCTTCACTTCCTTGATTGTTTCTTTTCTTGTACACAGAAGCTTTTGAGTTTAATGAGGTCCCATTTGTCAATTGTCAACCTTATTTTCTGTGCAGCTGCTGTCTGATTTAGAAAGATTTTTCTAAGCCTATGTCTTGTAGGTTGCTGCCAATTTTCTCTTCTGTCACCTTCAGAGTTTTGGGTTTCACATTCAGGTCTTTGATCCATTTGGAGTTGAATTTTTTGTACAGGGAAAGAGATATGGGTTTAACTTTTTTTTCTACAAGTGGTGATCCAGTTTTGCCAACACTATTTGCTGAAAATGCTATCTTTCCTCCTTTTCGTTTTCTTGGCCCCCTTTTTAAAATTTTTTTTTATTAATTTTATTTATTTCCATATGTGTATGAATGTACTGTCTGCATGCAAGTTTGTGCACCCGTGTCGTGCAATGCCGCGGAGGTCAGCAGAGGGTGTCGGATTCCCCTGGAACTAGAGTTGTCCTGGAATTGGAGTTTCAGACGGTTCTTGGCCGCCATGTGGGTGCTGGGGATCGAACCCAGGTCCTCTGTAAGAGCGGTCGGCGCTCTTAACCACTCGGCCATCTCTCCAGCCCCACGTCTTCTTGGCTCCCTTACCAAATATGAGGTGGCTGAAATTGTATGTGCTCAAGTTTGGATCTTCAGCTTTGTTCCATTGGTGTACAGGTCTATTTTGTGCCAATACCAAGCTGTTTTTATGACTATAGCCCTGTAGTATAGTTTGGAGTCTGGTATAGAGATCCCCCCTGTATTGCCCTTTTTTTATTCCATCATTTGTTCTATGTGTGAGCCCTTCCAAACATTATGTCATGATTGATTAATCTTGTGTATGCCTTGTCTATATTATTGCTGTAAATGGTAACAAAGGACAGAAGCCTTCAGACTGCTACTAGATCTACTAGATTTATGGGACCCTCTCCACTGAAGAAGTGCCATCTTCAGTTTGTTATGGGTCTAGCCGCCTCATGTGTCACATCGCAAGTGAAAATCTAGGCACTCTGAGAATCATTAATCACTGCATTCCCAAAGTTGAGTAACTGTAATTTAAAAGTGGGATTACTCCATCAAGACATGATGCTTTCTGTATAAGTGCTTATCTCAATGTCTCACTATTGTGACCTAAGCAGCAACTTAAGAAGGAAGGATTTGCTTAGTCTGATGTTATTAGTGTACAGACCATCCATCATGAAAGGCAGGAAGGATGGTAGGTGTAGGAAGATCCAGTTTGAATGAATTGGGGACTAGTTCTCAGCTAGCACCCTTCAGGGCACCACGTGGATGGGAGTCAGGATATTTCTCTGACCCCACCCCAAGGAGGAGCAGACAATGTGGCCTAGGTGCATGATGATGGGTGGGGCAGCAGTGTGCAGTGGCGCAGAATTGGGGGCCTCTGATTGGTTCTGGGAGCTGACGTCATTTTGCTTATAAAGGTAGGCTGCAGCAGGCAATAAATCAAATTCTCCATTACCATCATTACAGAATTCCTGTCTGTCATTTTTTGCATGTATACTGGCCAAAGCAGGCCTGCATTTCATTCGGGTGACCAGTAGGTTGGACAGGGGTCCTTGGACCACCAATCTGGGTAGCTGGTGTGGTGAAGTGAGTTGTGAGTGGACATAGGCTGAAGATAGGCCATCGGCCTGAATTTCCTGTCCAGGGGCTGACAGTCTCTGGGCAGGTGGGAAATCGTGGCCAAGAGTGGGAAACATCCCATTGTCCCGGGCTAAGGACCTAAGTTGGAGGTACCTCTCAGCTCAGGTTATGAAAGTAACTGACTGGTCTCTGCATGAAGAGGTCAGTTCCCTACAGTGGCTGCAGGCAGGTGCTGTGTTCCCTCTTCCCTTAGCAAGGTTGTGCTGCACCTGCTCCTGGCAAAGGAAGCTTCCTACAGGTAGGAATGACTCTAGACTGTGACAGCTCTGGTCTAGGTGGATGTATTCATTACTTTTCTGTTGCTGTGATAACACCATGACCAAGGCCACTTACAGCAGAAGAGCTTTTTGGCTGATGGTTCCAGAGGGATGAGTCCATCATGATGAGGAGGCGTGGCAGGAGGCAGCAGAAGCAGAAAGCCAAAAGCTCACATCTTCTAGCACACACAAGAAGCAGAGAAAAAAACCGGGAGTGGGAGCGAGGTGTGTGAACTCTCAAAGCCCACCCCCAGTAACCTACTTCCTCTTTCATGCCACCTCTCCCAAAGTTTCTACGACTCTCTCCAAATAGCACCATGACCTGAGGTGCAAGTGTTCAAATACTTGGCGCTTATGGAGAACACTTCCACTGAAACCATCACAGTAGACCACAAAGCAAAAACTGGACAAGAAGTGAGTTTGGACAAGACAGGTTTGAAACTTCAATACCCACTGCCAAAGACCCTCTTCTTCTGATCAGGTTCTGTCTCCTAAGGGTTCTATTATTTCCCAAAACATCACCACCTGCTGGGGACCAAATATTCAAATGCATGGGTCCATTGGGGATGTTTCAGACCCAGTCTATAATACTTTCTCCATGTCTCTTAGTTGACCATGCAGCAAAATAGGTAGACTCAAATCAAGTGGACTCAAGTCCTAGCTATACTGTGTAATAAGGATATGTCATTGGGTAATATTTTATGCCTACTCTGTAGTGTGGACAGTTCTCCAAAAGAAATACTGACCTTGAACAGCAAATGCCTTCCAAGGAAAAAGGAGGATCCGGGGGGGTCAGCTACCCCTACCGATTGGCCAGTCAGCCTTGGCTGTATGAGGGGGAGGAGCTAAGGGTATGTAACAAAGAATGCCTTGAGGCAGGGGTTCTCTCCTGCTGTCGCCATTTGGGCAGAGGTCCCAGTGTTCATGCCAGGACCCTGTATGGCCACGGTGGAGGGGGAGTGCCCATGTCCTGTCAGTAACCCCTTTATCCATTTGCTCTGTAAGCAAGCCCAATTAAACTCTATAGAATCTTACAAACTGTGGTTTGGCAAGTCTTCCTCAATTTGCATTTGGGGAGGTGAGATGCTGCATGTTCACAGAACTCCCAGAAGGAATTTTAGCAACACATACCCACACTCAGTCCAGTTATCCTATCTGGAAAATAAGGAAGAAAATCTCTTCCTCATAAGGTTGTATAAAAATGAGAGTCCATGCAAAGGGTTCACCCATAAGTCTTTGCACACAGTGAGCATTAGCACTGTGTATAAGTGTGTCTAGGTCCATGACCTAGCTATCAACTGGTACAGTGACAAACACAAAGGTTGGCAGAGGAAATCATCTGATATAGGTGATGACACTATAGATCAAAGAAAGGGTGAGAGCAAGGTCACAAGTGCAAGAGAATCTCCAAGGTTCCAGCAGAACTTGGAGAATGATCTAACGGCTGTCATCTTACAGGTGCAAAAACTGAACTCCAAGTAATCAATGGTACTGATGGAAGGTGCTCAGGTTTGTGAATGTTAAGAATGAGACATCCATTCCATACATTACAATTCCTAGTCTATGCTTTTAGAAAAAAATGTGTACTTCTTGTGCATTCTCAATGACGCCTCATAAAATATACGCAAAGAGCATCAAGACTACTCTGGAAGACATGGCTAATGGTATCTAACATCTCACAGGCCAAGGGAAATTCAGAGTTCTCAGGCCTTTAGGCAGCTTGGATGGAGGAGTAAAGCCAAGCAACTTTGATTAAAATATGGTCTGTTGCCTAAAGCAGGTGGCTGAACCTTAGGGTAAATGTGGACAAGGCCCAGCTCTCCCAGGGGCTCTGGCACTTCCATAATGGCTAAGCAGAACTTTGGCACTCAGAGGAGCAACAAGCATATTCCAGCCCAGCTCTGACCCCTTTACACTGTGGAATTAGGCTCTGATGCCTTCTTCCTGAACTGCAGTAAGTATTAGAAATTAGTTGTTTCAAAAGGATTATTAATTTCTAGCCATTGTCAAATGTGATCCTCCCAAATGGCACTTCAGGATGCTGTTGTTTTTATGATTATATTACAACCCCGGATATATATTATGGATAAGAAAGCTAGCTCTCTCTGATAGAGTATTGATTTTTTAATTGGCATATATATATATATATATATATATATATATATATATCATCAAGAATATAATAAGTTGGGTGTGGTAGTGTAGTGGCAAGTGCCTGCAATCTTGGTACTTAGAAAATAGGATCACGAGTTCAAGTTTAGCCTCAGCAACTGTCTTGGCTTGTCTCTGTTGCTGTGATAAGCGACATGACCAAAAGCAATTTGGGGAGGAACAGGTTCATTTCAGCTTATACAAGACGCAGTTCATCATTGAAAGAAGTCAGGGCAGGAACTCAAGCAGGAACCTGGATACAGGAACCAAAGCAGACATAGTAGAGGAATGTTGCTGACTGACTTGCATCCATCCTCACTTCTTCTCAAACAGCTCTGGCCCACCTGCCCAGGGATACCCTGTTCACAGTGGGCTGGGCCTTCCTGCATCAAATAATAATCAATGATATGGCCCATAGATAGCCCATGAGCCAATCAAGATAAAGGAAATTCCTCAACTGAAGTTTCTTCTTCCCTAGTTTTTGTCAAGTTGACAAAAGCTAACCAGCACATTCATTTGCATAGCAAGTTCAAAGCCACCCAGACATAGGTGAGATGCTGTGAAGAAAAGAGAGAAAAGTGGCCGTTAGTATCTGCTGAGCTGTATCAGTGTTCAGAGCATTTTAAGTGTATTTGTCACTTAATTCACACATGATTGTCAAGTTGGTGATAAAATTATGTAGTCTTATTCTGAAACCAGGAGGTTAAGAACTTGACTTCAGATGACAGAGCTAGGAATGAGATGGGTCAGCATATAATCCCAGGTGGTGTAGCTACAGAACACATCTTCTAACCTATAAGCAATAGCAATGGAGTCCCTTGCTGAACAAGCTGGCAAGCTGAATCAGTCACAAATCTAACTCTTTTCCTTAAAGACTCAATAGGCCACTTATGTGAACATTAGGTCATTACAATTCACACAATAAAAAATGCAAGATGTACTATGGAAAAGTGACATGGTGTATGGGAAGAGTCGCAGGAATTGGGATTCCTCCGTAAAATTCCACATTTGGAGCGAAGGTGGGTATCACATAGGGCCCTGACCCTTGAGAATGTTCAACTCCAAGGAAAATGACAATTTTCACATGTATTTTCCTGGGTTGAAGTGTTTCTGTAGCTGTGACACTACCATAAGCAAGAAAGAGACAGACTGAGAGTGTCTCTCTCCAGAGTTTTGGAGACAGCTATAAATTCATTTTCTATAAATACATGTCTACATGTACATGTTATATTTCAGAGGTCTTCTCTTAATGCAGGTAAGCATTCATGCCTCTGTGGCAATAGAATGTCGGAGGTGGACAGGATGGAGTTTGAGCTTGGCCTAGCCTCTTCTCTGCATAATCAATGTGCGTTCATTCATTTCTTCATTCAATAAACAGTAATAAGTGCCAGGGATTGGAAATCATCTTAAGAAAATGGTATTGTTATTTTTTATAAAGGACCAATAATTTCAATCTAAAGAGAACAAATTTTCCAACCACATCAAGCCCACTGCAGCCTTCATGTCAAGAGGAGTTAAGGGGAGGAATTGGTGGTAAATATGATCAAGATACATTATTATATGAAATTCTCAATAAATTCATTAAAATGTTTACATTTTTAAAATTTTCAGTGGTAATAAACTACAGTGAGGACTTAACTCTACAGGGCCCTACACATCTCCTTCTCCCTCAACCTCCACCCTGAGCGCAGCCATGAAAAGACACCAAGGCAAATTCCATTATACTCATTTAGCAGTCCTAGCCTGATTTAATATGACCTTAGGTTAAATTGCTTTCAGTAATGCAAATTTAATTGGGGTCCCTTTAATCCCTAGAAGTGATTTTCTTGTGGAGTCTGGACTGAGCTCTGAAAGGCACACTGTGCTTGCCAGTCTGAAGCTCAGGTTGAGGAATTCCAGGAATGCACCAGTGGTGCCCTGTGCTCAGTAGAGGGCACAGAGAGGTCCAGAACTAATCCTCACAAATATGTTTCTGAAAGAAAACCATGGTTAGATTACCATACCTATTCTCTTCAGAGTAAGAATTTTCTCAGAATGCACTCCTCCAATAAAACATATTGGGGCCGGGGTGGGGGGGGAGTAAAGCAGATGAGATTGCAATCAGGTAAGACAGAAGATAGAATTTCATTCCTAAAATAACTCTCAAAATTCAGCTATAAATTTCTCTGTCAAGCTCGGAGAATGTGAGGTGAAACTATAAAATAGGACTACTTTGGTGTGATTTCCAAATATGGAGACAGCCATTGTTCATTTTAGTGAATAATCACAAAAATACCCACCTCGGCTATTAACAGAAAGACAAAGATCTGAGATCTCCTCAACGGCTGCTCTGGAGCCTGCCATCAGCTCCATCCATATAAAGGGCATTGTTCAGTCCCTAAACAACGTGAGAGCCCTGGTCCCTGACCATCCAGCTCTTCTCGCTTCCATACTGTGTCACTCTCAGACTAGGCCTGTGTGACTTGAGTCTTGTGTGTGACCACTGTGGGCTCCTCAATCCAGTATTCTGATAAGAGTATAAATGAACCCCATCTTGGACAAGCTTAGCCAACTTGGCTCTGAAATATAACTAATGTGCCTGGTTTCAACCTCAGCCACTTTTTAGGCAAAACCAGCTCTCTTCCCCATCCGTCTCTACTAAAAGTGGTTCTGTGAACCTGGCTGCCTACCAAAGCTACTCTTTGAGGAGTTTGTGGATCCTCTCAAACAAAGCTTCAGTTGAACTATCCTTGTGCATACTGATCCATCTTCTGTGTCTCATGTCCACCAAGATTCCTTTAGTCTTTAGACTCAATGCAGAGTGGTCTTTCCTTTCCTCCATAGAAAACAGCTTGGCGTACCAAATGTATGTGATGGCCTTTCTCATAAATTCTTTTAATGGATCCCTGTTCCACTAAACATGAACAACTGAAGGAGTCATTCAGTGACTCCAAGACAAAGTGCTCTTCCAAGACTTGTGTCAAATCTCTAGTTTCAGGAAAGCCTGAAACATTTCTTAGGAGCAGTGATTTGGTTCTCACAAGCTGCCGTCTTAGTAACAATGATGAGAATCCAGAAAGTGTAGCACAGGTGGAAGCACGTGGATGGTGTGGAAGTCTTTTCCTTTGGGTCATTACATGGCAACATGTTTGGTCCTTGTTAACCGGAGCAGCATGACATTGACCTTAGACACATTGCTCAAGGTAAGGTGGAAAACCAAAGAGAGCAGTGCATGGTAGATGGCTTGGTCTACCTGTGTCTCTTCTGGCCTGGTCTAGAAGCCAAGCAATTAGGACCAAGTCAACCCATCCTTTCCAGCTGGCCAGCAGAAGGAGATTCTGGGAAGAGATCAGAGGGAAGAGAAAGGAGGCTCCAGGCCTGGGCTGTTCATCAGCATGACTCATAACCGTATTCAGGCAGCAGCCCTCTAGTGCGGCGGCTGCTGTGGGCTCAGCACAATCCAGGCCAGGGAACTGCTTTGTTTTACCGAAGGCCTTGGCCCCTTCCTGTGTTGGGTCCGGATTCTGGAGCATCTGGCCTTCTCTGCTTTTTTTTCTTTTTTATCCCCTGGGTCTGCTAGTCAAACAAATCAATAGCATCCACTGTTGGTGGAACACAATTGCGGGCTGCGGGAGAGGGCCGGGAGGACTGAGCGATGCCCCTGTGGCTCTAGGCTTCCAAACATACACACTGCACAAATATAACTCCCTCCACCATGACAACCCTGCCTTTGATAAAACACTGTGTGTGACATCTAATGTAGACACAGGACAGATGGGACTTTGATTTTTTAAAATAATACATTCTTGGTATGAAGGAAATAGAGGTGATTCATTAAATTTTTTGTTGGAATATGAGATTTTCCCCACTGGGCCTATAGACCTAATATGGACAATCCTCTTTTTTTCCTGTTTATTGATTCCTTCTGTACCTAGGGTTCCTAGATGCCTGGAATTAACTTTTCTTACTGTCCAAGTAAAACTGAAGTCCTTGGTCATATTTCTGTCCCATCTGGCTCTGAACATAACACTGGCAGAAGCTGCGGTGTGCCGATTCTCCACCTGCAGGCAATGGCATCGAGAAATGAGGCCCAAAGCAGTGGCTCGAAAGATGAGGAGCAGCTCAGCCTTAGCCAACCCCCACCCTGTGTAATATAAGTGCAAAGAGTGGGCAGGCTGTGACAACGACAACCTGGCTTCAGGACAAGCAAGAGTAGACCATAGCCCATGAAGTCCTCCTAAGCAGGCCTTCCAGAGCCAATGCCGGTCACAAAGCACCCCTCCCAAGCCCTCCTGTAACTACAGATAGAAATCTTTACAGGGAGTGTCAAATAGGGTCAGGATGTTCTTGGGGTTGGAGATGCCCAGCCTCACATACTTCCATTTCCATGGTGCCAATTGTTACATGCCAGATGGCATCAGACACAAAGTTGGTTCAGACCCATGACATTAACCTCAGATTGCTATATTCCCATGGTAATGGATGTATCTGGGCATATGCTCAAGATAATTCAACTCTAATTTATTCCAGTGCTGGATGAGAGAGAGAGAGAGAGAGAGAGAGAGAGAGAGAGAGAGAGAGAGAATGAGAATCATGGCTTAGAGTTACCACACTATTAGAGAGAACCTTGGCCTTTGATTTCAGCTGCATAGGCTCCTCAGACAGATGTACAGAGAGGAACAACACCCCCCTCAAAACAAAACAAAACAAAACCAAACAAAAACACCCACATAACTCTTGGGGAGGAAGGTCAGAAAGTTCTAATTGGCCCTAAAGAGGGCTCTACAACAGCCTGGTGGATTGGGAGGAGGTTGAGGGAGTTTTCCTGGCTTTAAAGACATAACATTCTGGGGGCTGGAGAGATGGCCTAGCATTTAAGAGCCAATTGCTCTTGCAGAGGACCCAGGTTTGATCCCCAGCACCTGCATGGTGGCTGAAAACCATCTTTAACTCCATTTCCAGGGGACTATGACACACTCTTCTGACCTCTGCAGGGTTGCACGACATGGGTGCACAGACCTACATGCAGACAGTATATGCATACACATAAAAAAATAAATAAAAAATTTTTTAAAAAGACATAACATTCTATACCAAGAATTTCATTTCATAGTCCTTACAACATAGGATAAAGTGTCCTAACCACCTTTCTAGCATACTCTGAGCATAAGAACTATTCCAAACCTTTTCACACAGAAAAGTGAAAAGGTTATATTCTAGTTTCTCTTCAACTGATGCAACAAAACACTCTGACCAGTCCCAACTTGGGGAGGAAAGGGTTTATTCATCTTATGTCTCCTGGGTCACAGTTCATCATTTAGGGAGCCCAGGGTAGGAACTCAGGGCAGGAACCTCTGGAGGCAGGAGCTGAAGCACAAACCATGAAGGAATGCTGCTTACTGGATTGCTCCCCTGGCCCATGTCAGCCTGCTTTCTTAGACAATACACAACAAGCTGCCCAAGGGTGTCACTGGCCACAGTGGGCTGGGTCCTCCCATATCACTCTCATTGAAGAGAAACTAGAACAGGGTATAATTACTTAAGTAACTTCAAAACAAAGAAAGGATCATGTAATTGCTTCATTTTGTGGACAAGCTACAAGAAGAGAAGTGCTTTTCTATTTAGTATTCGGTCTACCTCCTCTGTGACACTGAGCCAAGAGGACAATTGTTTGGCCTATTGGATCATAAATGTGTGACAAGCAATAGAAGATACTCTGCTGACAACAGTGGTTTTGATGTTTAGCATAAGGAAGAGAAAGCATGTTTTGTAAAAATGTGCTTTAGGAGCAGTCTTTTCATTTTATCATGCTTATGTGTGGGCGAGATAAGCTTGCCTGGGCCTGAGTTCAAATCCTACTCTCACCATGTATCAGGATGATTGATCATCAAGTCACAGAGCATAAGTGGAAATAAAACTTTCTTGGGAGCTGAAAAGAACTATATCATATGCAAAAGTACTTTGCAAATGAAACTTTATAAACACAGGAAGAAATTTTAGCATTGGTTATAAAGAATCTTGTGGGTTTCTCAACAACCACTTAAGTTTTTGGTTGTTAATTTACTATTTGTGTGTGTGTGTGTGTGTGTGTGTGTGTGTGCACATGCACATGGTTCAAGGAAATCTTCATGGGAACACGTTCTCTTACCACCTTGTTTTGAGGCAAGTCTCATTTGTTGTTTCTGCTACTGAACTGCATACTCCAAGCTAGCTGGCCCACAAACTTCTGGGTGATTCTCTCGTCTCTACTTCCCATCTTAAGATACTTGTATTGGGATTGCAGATGAATGCCACTGTGTTCACATTTTATGTGGTTCCCAGGATCAAACTCAGGTCTCCAAGCTTGCTTTTACTCACTGAGCCAGGATCACAGCCATTGTCCAAAATTTATTTTTTGTTGTGTGTGTGTGTGTGAGTGTGGAATGCATGGCAGTATGGTGTGGGGATCAGAATTTTTGCAATAAGTTATCTCCTTCCACTGTGTCTAGGAAGATTGAACTGAAGTCATCAGACTTGTGGGTCAAGCACTTTTAACCACTGCTCCTACTCAAATCCTAAGACATCTTAACTATAAGATACCTAAGAATTATAAAATAACCAGGGATGACATAAATATGTTTTTGTTCATTTGATTTTACTGCTAAGTAACAAAGCACCACAAAGATAGCATCATAAAACCAGGACCCATCTGTGATCTCATGGTTCCAGGCACAGGAGTCCAAGGAGGCTCGCCTGGTTTCTTAGCTTTGAAATTCACAAGGCCGAAGTCAAGGCACCAAGGGGGAAGGGTTTCTCTTTGGTGACCTGAAAAGAACACACTTCCAATGTCACTTAGGTAACTGGCAGGATGTAATCCCATGGGTTGTAGGATTGTTGTCATGCTGGCTGACAGCTGACTGTGACTGCAGGCTGTTCTTAGGTCTTTGCCCCAGGATCCTTTTGCTTCTGCCTTCCTCTTCTCCCTACTAGGGAACTTGCCTGTAGGAATGAAAATTTGTCTGGCTCGAGGCAAGAACTGCACACCCTGTCCTGGAGAAACTTTGAGAGTTCTCTGTTATGTCTGTGGGCATTCAGTTGTCTCTGTGGGTTATCTATAGCTCCGTGAGGTTGGGATATTGCAGTGTTTGCCTGCCTCACCTATCTCTGCAAATTTCCAGAACTGGATGGCCCCTTCCGTTGAGGTACTGAGCAAAATGTCACACCTCTAGTTTACTGGTTGCACAGACAGGAGCTCTGCAGCCCCCCAGTAGGAGCCAAGGTGGCTTGCCCTTCCCTTCCTCCTGCCCCCCACTTCCTTGCCCAGAGCACAGTAGCCTTTAGTATATAAACACGTTGCTGGCATGAATAAATCTGAGTCTATCTCCCGGACCTTCTCCCACTGAGTCCGTGTATTTCTTTCATTCCTCCGGTGACTTCTCATGGTCCCCTCCCCCCTCCTTGCCAGAGCTAAGCCTAGGGACTGTTGGCCTGCAGGCAGGAGACAGCCCTGAAGCTTGTACCCTTGTGAAGCTGCCAGCCTGGTTCTAGGAGAGAAGAACATTGTGTGGATTGTGGCCACGTGTGATTAGAGGACCAACAGATGATATATTTAACTGACACTCGCCCATGTGAATGTGAATAAACTTGGGCTGGAATAATTTTTTTTTCAAAATCTGAAATGCAGGTTATTTATTCTTGTACTCTTAACATAGGAAAATCATTTTTAAAATTTAAAAAAGTCAAAGCATCTTTAAGAAGCTTATGGAGATTTTACAAATCCTAAGTCAATATTCTTGTACGAACAGCTCTATGAAGAGGCAAGAAAATAAAGAACCTTAACAAAAGAAATATAGTAAAAAACAAAACAAAACCCCCTTGATATGTAGAATACTTATTTTTTTCCTTTCATGGCGAACCCATACTCTAGAAAGGAGGTTGACTGGAGGCTTTTTGTTGTGTAACATTTTTTAGTGAACTGAAACAGTAGACATCCACTCTGCCTGTCCACTGCCAGAGAACTAGCTTGTAGCCTGGGTATCAGGAGGAATTAGTCTTTCCTCTTTTGGATCAGTCAGAGGAGCACTGGCAGAGTGCTGGGTGGAAAGTCAGGGCCGCAACTCCCTGCTTCATTTCAGCGCAGTGAGGACTGTGCATCTGTTTGAATTCCAATAAGTGACCACCAACTGTGGTAGCACTGGCCTTGGGTTTAGGAGGGGCGGCATAGAGTTAGGAGGGCGAATAAGAGGAGGCTGACTGAGAGCTGGCGGGGGTTGGATGAAGCGAGCCTGCTGCTGGAGTGGAGGAGGCTGCGGTGAGGAGCAGGGGCAGCAGGCGGTGTCGGATGGACGCAGAAGTGGTGGTGGCTGGTTCAGAGTGGCAACGGGGACTGTCGGTGATGGAGTGGGCGATGGGGCAGGAGGTGATGGACGCAGAGTCCAAGGAGCCTGTGGGTTCTGTGCCTTTAACTGCTAGAAGCGGCTCCTCTGTGGTCCAACAGGCATTAATTTTCTGATTCGACTCAGGAGGTTTGAATTCTTCAGTTCCACCTTCCATTTTCTGTTTACATTTACTTGCTTAGCATACTGAACCTGACGTTTTAGAAAGATCAGCTCCATGACCAGCTGCCTCAGGATGGTGTTGGCTGTGTTGGGACTACAGGAAACAGCTACTACACATCTTCCTGGGTTAAGTACATGCCTTTGGGAGGATGGCACTTGGAGCTCTGAGAGTGGTGACGGTGCGGTGCTGCAAGCTCAGGTACTCCCTCCTCCCCAGACTGACCTTGCTGGTCTGCACAGGATGTTCAGCATTGCCCTCTTTTCTGGCTTCTTTTTTGGGGTCATAATCACTGTCATTCCTGTCCATTGGGTGTGTTTCTTCCACATCATCATCGCTGTCCCCCTGATTATATCTGTTGGCTAGTTTACGAGCCTGGCGATCCATCAAACTTGTCCTTGAGCAAGTGTTTTTTCCAAGAATAGTAATACTCTATGAGACTTGCAATTGTTTTATCTGGAAGCATTTATTTGCTGGATCCTGGGAAAGCTCTTCCCATGAAAACTAAAGGCTTGTTCAAATAGGACTTTGTCTTCCACTGTCCACTCATCTGGGAAAGGAATGAAGTTCGGAAGGTCAGCAAGGGACTTCTCGACGCTGTGCTTGTGCCAGAACAGCGTGCCAAGTGCCTGTTCAACGTTGTAGCCTTGCTTCTCCTTTGCAATTGTAATATAATTGTCCAGTTTGGCATCTGGGCCGCTGTGATGTGGAGACCACGTGAGCATCCCTCCATTGTCCTTGTCTAGTACCCTGGGATCTGGGCCTGGTACTCAGCCCCGACTCTCATCCCCACATCTGCCAGGCAAGGCAGAGATCTGGAATAAGGAAGGAAGGGGCAGCCCTGCATACAGGGGAGCTCCCCTGGGCAGGCACAAATGGAGGCCAGAGGTTGGTGTTGGGCTATCATCCTCTATCACACCTCCACCTTATTTTTTGAAACAATCTCTCATCAAACCTTCAGCTCGCTATTTTGGAGAGGCTAGTCACACTACTGGTCAGTAGGTTCTGGGAATCCACTTGCGTCAGGTTACCTGTGCTGGATTATAGGCATGTGCTACCTCACCTTGTTTTTACCTGGAATCTGGTGACCTAATCTCAGGTCCTTGTGTTTGTGGAGCAAGCACTTTACCAACTGAGCCATTTCCATAGCCCCCAGAGTAATTTTTAACTAACAAAAAAAAAAAAAAAAATCACCCGGTTAATAATCTTACAAAATACCTTTTGCAATGAAGGTTAATCATGAATGCAATACCACATCTTAGTCCCAGTCCTGAGGATGATTTGGGCATCTCAAGGAAGAGGGTTTTCTGACAGTTAGGGTGAACCTGTTAGAAGACAGCCATGAATGAGCAACAAGTCTTTTCTCATTCAAATTGTTCCCCTCATTAAGACATGGAGATCATAGGTATAAACTCAATGTCCAGGGCAATTCCTATCAAAATATAGGTTTGTTAAATGGAAATGCAAGGCTTCTGTCAGGATACCTGCTTTGAACTCTCAGATTTCACAAATAACATATGGGAAGTGTTTTTGTCTCAGTCAATGTACTTAGTCCTTTCCTTCCTAGCACAATAGTTAGACATAGTGGAGCTATAATAAATAATGTTGAATGAACAAATGAACAAATGGAAGAAATCTTCACATACTTAATAAATAATCACCTCTGATATCTACATGTCAGCCTTGGTGTATTTGGAAAAGGATGTTGCAGAATGTCTAACGGGAATTTTTGATTTTGATTTTTGCCTTTTAGGTACTTTTTAACGTTCTTGAGGGTTGGTTCCACTAGAATCTATGAACATGTAATAAAACTTTCCTCGTTCAGCATAAAGGGGCCAGTGCTTTCAGGATGCAGGGAAATTTGCAAAGGTCAAAGGGAGTTCTGCCTCAGGCAGCAGCAGGCTCCTGAGCAGGGTGCACTGCAAGGGTCTTCTCTGGAAAGCATGTTCCTGCCTCACTCCGTGTCATGCATGGCAGACTCGATTTGAACTCAGAAAAAGGAAGTGGTTTACAGAAAGCAAAGTGCATCCTCCAATACAAATCCATGATCACAGCAAAATTTCCACACTGTCACAGCTTCCTCCTGAAGCCAGAATGACAGACCCTGGACTGAAGGAAGCAGCTTCACATCAAAGCCACGAGGAAGCAGGGCAGCACAGCCCACCTGGCTGTGGATGAATCTATGTTCTGCTCTAGGCCACTGGTGGCTAGTTATAATTTTAAAACAAAAACCTGAAAATGTATGACACCTCAGTCATATCAACTCTCTAGAGTATTCTTTTGTGACTTCAAAGTTGTACAAAACAATGCTCCATGAACCATATTTTAGAAGAGTGTGCTTATTAAACTAAAACCAGTTACATTAATGGACAATTTGACATATACCATTACACACACCACACATATATATTTACATATTATATTTTGTTATTTTATTTAATGTTGATTAATACTGTATTGATTATATTATATCAATTAATATACTATATATGTATGGTGAGTGGATAAATATTTTGTTAAGTTTAGACACATTTGGAAAATTAAAATCACCTAGACTATAGAAGAGTTAATAATGATTTGAGCCAGGCACGTGTTCATACCAATAAAATATAAAGATATAGAATGTGCATTTGCTACACTACTGGAAGCACAATCCTTTTATTAACTCATTTAATCCAGCTCCGGGGATAAGTACCCTGTTCTCATCTCCAGCAGGCACAGGGAGAATTGCGATGCAAAGAGAGAAAATGTACTGTCAGTGTCAAACAACAGAGCCTGGTGCTGATCCCAGGAAGCCAGCCTCCACAGTGCACACAGTGCTCTCACAGCTACCATGCTCTGCGCTGTGCCTCTAGACTGCATAACTATCACCTACGTTGTGTGGCTAGGACATGCCTCCTCCTACAGGGCAGCACCTTGCTCCATTGCTGCTAAGCCTCCAACTCCGCATCAGTAAAACAGAGATTAAAAATAGAACCCACTCTTCCCTGACAGCATACAGAAAACAGACATATCTCCTTCCTTTAGGAATCAAACCTTGTAGATGGGAAGACAGAAAATAAAACCATGAGAAATCTACCATAATATACTTAAACTTACATCAACAGTTTGGAAAATAAAAAATATGGAAGTGAAGAGGTATTGGGCTGCAGTGCCATTGAAATTTGGAATGTCCTCCTAAGCTCCTCTCTGTAGTTTAGCTGATCAGACAGTATTATATGTGTTGGTATGACATCACAAGTCACTAATTAGATGCCCTCAAATGGAGACATGATCCCGTTATCTGAATAGCCCTCCTTCAGTAAAAATCAGATGAGCATGTAAAAATAGATAGAGGAAGAGGTGACCTGTGAGATTATATATATATATATATATATATTAGAGATATATGTGTTCATAAGTGACTATCTTCTAAGGAGCCTGCAGGTGGATAATCCGTTATCTTTTTCTCTATGCCTATACTGAGGCTGGCTGTTAGGACAACTCATCATGGCACAAGTTGACAGATATAACAATTTCAGTTCCAGGCACCGGCTTTCATGAAAACATTTATCCCAGAATCTCAGTATGATACATAGAATGTCTCCCTCCCAACAATGTTATCAAGATGTCTATAGAAATGAAGACCAGAGATGTCATTCCAGGAGAGAAACACTAATGAGATTTTTTAGAACCTGTCTATTTATGTCATTGAATTCCCTGATAAACAACTCAATAGCTGGATAATCAAGAATATTTTGCTTGACCTCTTAATTCCTAGTTCTTCATCTGCAAAATGCGGTAAGAACAATAGCTCTTTCATAGGGAGGTCATGAGTGTTTTAACAGCTCTACACATTTTGAATAAAATACTGAAATTAAAACATATCCCACAGGCTGGGCGTGGTGGCACATGCCTTTAATCCTAGCATTGGGGAGGCAGAGGCAGATGGATCTTTGTGATTTCAAGGCAGGTCTGGTCTACAGAGTGAGTTCCAGGACAGCTGAGGCTACAGGGAGACCCTGTCTCAAAAAAGACAAAAAAAAAAAAAAAAATCTCACTTAAACATTAAAGTATTTCCATCTCTAAAATCCTTATACTCTAGTTCCTTCAGTTCAAAAAATGGCTGAAAGTAGCAAACAAAAGACAAACCTTGATTCTATTTATTTATTTATTTATTTATTTATTTATTTATGCATATGAATGTACTGTCTGCATGCAGGTTTGTGCACCTGTGCCTTGCAATGCCGTGGAGGTCAGAAAAGGGTGTCGGATTCCCCTGGAACTGGAGATAAAGACAGTTCTCAGCCACCATGTGGGTGCTGGGGATCGAACCCCGGGTCATCTGCAAGAGCGGTTGGCGCTCTTAACCGCTAGGCCATCTCTCCAGCCCCTTGATTCTTTACACACACACACACACACACACACACACACACACACACACACACACAGCGCAATTACAAAATTCTGTGGCCTCAACCTCAAGATATGTACCTAGTACTGAGAGAATCCCTTTGATTCTCATCTGTAACTGGTGACATAAGCTTACATTACCACACATCTCATTGGACTATTGCACGACTTCTTCCTTTCACCCCTGGAGTCACACAGTGGAGTGGCCAGTGGAATGCTTTGGACAAGCGTTTGCTCAAAACCCTACAGTGCATCTCTGCTCACTCATAGTCATCTCAAATCCTTACCTTGGTCAACAGTCTTTGCATGTTTTCTTCTCCCTTCCTTCTAGGCTGTGTCCTCCTATCCTCTCCTAAGCCACAATCTTTCTCTTGCCTGGGATTTGTCCTATACTATTTCTTCTGCCTACAACTTTCTATTCCTCTGGGGGTCCACATATCTTCTCCTTCACTTCCTTCAGAAGTTTGCCTTCAATTGTTATGACAAACACTCTGACCAATACCAACATGGAAAGATTTTATTTGGCTCACATCTTCCAGGTCATGGTTCATCACCAAGGGAGCCCAAGGTAGGAACTCAGGGCAGTATCCTGAGGTAGGAGCTGAAGCACAGGCCCTAGAAGAACACTGCTTACTGGCTTGTTCCCTCACTCATGCTCAGGCTGCTTTCTTACACTATACAGGACCCACAGTGGGCTGGGCCTTCCTACATCACTCAACAATCAAGAAAATACTCCACAGACATGGTCACAGGCCAGTCCAATGGAGGGAATTCCCCAACTGAGGCCCCCTCATATATGAGTGCATGTGTATAGCTGAAGGCTATATAACAAAAAACACAATCCAAGACAGGGGAAACCTCTCTTCGAGTTGTTGTCCAAGAGACTTCCAAAATAGCACAAACTGAAGACAGGACATACTGTGGACAAAAGACTTGGAGAAATTGAATTGGAACTGACCTCAAGCCACCTCCACATACAAACATTTTATCATTTTTCCCTCAATTGTTGTTTAAAATTTACATCATTTTCTTTTTTTTTTTTTTTTTTTTTTTATTTATTTCTGTATGTGTATGAATGTATTGTCTGCATGCAGGTCTGTGCACCCGTGTCGTGCAATGCCGCGGAGGTCAGAAGAGGGTCTCGGATTCCCCTGGAGCTGGAGTTCTCCTGGAATTGGAGCTTTA
>VZQC01012976.1:1536687-1642906 GCA_009823505.1 Rhizomys pruinosus
GCCATCTCTAATTCCTCCTCTGTGAAGTCTCTATTCAGATCTTTGCTCCATCTTTTGAGTGATTCATTTGTTTTCTTTCTTCTTTGTTTTTTGAGTAGCTTGTATACTCTGGAAATTAATGCTTTGTCAGATGTATCTGCTGTGAAGGTTTCCTCCCACTCTGTGGGTCTTCTCCTCACTTCCTTTATTGCTTCCTTTGATGTACAGAAGCTTTTGAGTTTAATGAGGTCCCATTTGTCAATTGTCGATCTTATTTCTTGTGCAGCTGCTGTCTGATTTAGGAAGTCTTTTCCTACACCTATGTCTTGTAGTCTGCTGCCAAGCTTCTCTTCTATCACCTCCAGAGTTTGGGGTTTCACATTGAGGTCTTTGGTCCATCTGGAGTTGACCTTTGTACAAGGTGAGAGGTAGGGGTTTAATTTCATTCTTCTACAAGTGGTGATCCAGTTTTGCCAACACCACTTGCTGAAGATGCTGTCTTTCCTCCATTGTGTATTCTTGGCCCCCTTGTCAAATATGAGGTGGCTGAAATTGTATGAGCTCAGGTTTGGATCTTCAGTTTTATTCCATTGGTCAACTGGTCTGTTTTTGTGCCAGTACCAAGCTGTTTTTATGACTATAGCCCTGTAGTATAGTTTGATGTCTGGTATAGCGATCCCCCCTGTATTGCTCTTTTCACTCAGGATTGCTTTGGCTATTCGGGGTCTTTTGTTTTTCCAAATGAAATTGAGGATTTTTTTTTCCAAGCCTGTGAAGAAACTCTTGGGGATTTTGATTGGGATTGCATTAAATCTGTACACTAGTTTGGGTAGGATGGACATTTTTACTATATTTATTTTCCCAATCCATGAGCATGGGAGGTTTGTCCATCTTCTGATGTCTTCCTCAATTTCCTTTTTCAGGGGTTTAAAATTTTTGTTGTAGAGATCCTTGGTGTCTTTGGTTAGGTTTGTTCCTAGGTATTTTATTGTTTTTGAGGCTATTGTGAGTGGGAAGGTCTCCTTGTAGTCCTTCTTCAGTTGCTTGTTGTTGGTGTAAAGAAAGGCTACTGATTTTTCTAGATTTATTTTGTATCCTGCCACTTTACCAAAGCTCTTAATCATTTCTAGGAGTTTTCTGGTGGAGTTCTTAGCATCCCTTAGGTAGACAATCATATCATCAGCAAAAAGGGATAGCTTGATTTCCTCTTTTCCAATTAGAACTCCTTTAATTTCCTTTTCTTGCCTTATTGCCCTTGCAAGGGTTTCCAGCACTATATTGAAGAGGAGTGGTGACAGGGGGCAGCCTTGCCGAGTTCCTACCTTCAAGGGGAATGCTTCTGTCATTTCCCCATTTAGGATGATATTGGCTGTGGGTTTCCTGTATATGGCTTTGATTACATTGAGGAATGATCCCTCTAGGCCAATTCCCTCCAGGACTTTAAACATGAAAGGATGCTGGATTTTGTCAAAGGCTTTCTCCGCATCAATTGAAATGATACATCATTTTCTAATGTAAATGATAAACATTTTCTACTTAGACATTTGGTTTTTCCCTACTAAAATATAAGTTGCATGTAAGTCTGAATTTTTCCCATTTCTTTTGTGTTATTGTGTATAGCTCAGATAGAGTTTCTCAACATTGACACTGACACTGACATTTTGGGCAAGAAAGTTCTTTGTTACAGGATAGTGGTCTGTGTACCAAAGGATGTTTATAAAATTTTGGGCCTCTACTTGCCATATGTCAATAACAACTTCTAGTTATACCATGCAAAGTACCTCAAATAATGCCAAATATGTGTGTGTGTGTGTGTGTGTTGAGTTTGAATGATATAAAATAATCTCTAACGAAGAGTAAATGGTTAATGAGTATTTATTGAATAAAGACATTAATATTTAATTAATGTGGCTAAAACATGTAGAACAGTGTTTGGTACATGTAAGTATTCAAGAAATATCAATCCTGATGAATGGACTGTCATTGTTATTGTTGCTGTTTTGTTTTCTACATCTAGACTAAACTATGGTAGCAATCATATTATTATTATTATACTGAGCTGGAGGGTTTGCCACAAGTTTTATTTTATTTTTTTATTTTTTTGTCTTTTCGAGACAGGGTCTCCCCGTAGCCCCAGCTGTCCTGGAACTCACTCTGTAGATCAGGCTGGCCTTGAACTCACAAAGATCTGCCTGCCTCTGCCTCCCAAGTGCTAGGATTAAAGGCGTGTGCCACCACGCCCGGCCCACAAGTTTTATTTTTAAACATAATTATTTTATAGACTTCAGTACACACACTTATACTTGGAAGTGTTAACCCATTGAGTACCACTAATTTATTAACTTGTAATCTTATGTTAACTTGTTTTTTGGGAAGATCTCAGAATATGTCAACTTCTGCTATTTAGATCCATCCACTTTAACTTTGTATAAATGTGTCACTGCTGAAGAAGTCTGTAGCTTGGCACTGGTGTTTATTTTTATTCCTGTTGGCTCATGTAAAACTGTTCAAGCAAGTATTCTATGGTAAGTTGTAACAAGCATACATTGATTTAATCTTCCCACATACAGGCTTGACCAAAAAATGGAAAAAAAGCATAATTTTCATTCAACATGAGCCCCTAAATGCAAGCCAATTACTTCATCTGGTGCTCGGCGAAAGTAACAGCAATCTGTTCTACGCTGGAGGAACAACTGGCTACAGGAGATTCAGGGAAAAGATGGAATATTATCCATAAAACCAATATACCATATTTTATGACCAATAATAATCACAAATAAATTAATATCAAGCAAAATTATTGGAAAATAAAATTCTATAAAGAATGCCCACTTTCATGGATTAGGAGACTTAACATTGGTAGGATGACAGTACTATCCAAAGTGAGCTACAGATTCTGTGCAATTCCTTTCAGAATCTCAACTCTCTCTCTCTCTCTCTCTCTCTCTCTCTCTCTCTCTCTCTCTCCCTCTCTCTTTCTCTCTCTCCCTCTGTATCTATGTACATTTGTTTGTGCATGTGTGTATGTGTGTGTGTGTGTGTGTGTGTGTGTGTGTGTGCTTAGTGTACATGTGTTTGTGGATTGGGGGACTTGGGTACCCCTCCCTTCCACCTTGCTTGAGACTGGGTCTCTTGATATCTACAATTCATACCCCTGGTTATCAGGCCCTAGAGCCATAGGGGACTCTCCTGTCTCTGCCTCTCACTTTACTGAAGGAGTGCTGGGATTATAGATACTCACAACTTGAACCAAATTTACATGGGTTCTCAGGATCCAAACTCAGGCTTTCATTCTTCCAAGGCAGTGTGCTATCCACTGAGCCATCTGCCCACCTCCTCAGTTGATTTGGTTATAGAACTTGATGTGCTTATGTAGGAATGAAACTTTGCCTGGCTCAGGGCAGACCTGTAAGACCTATCCCGAAACTTCTGAGAGTTATTTGATATCTGCATGTGCATTCAAGTTGTCTCTGTGAATTATCTGTAGCTCTGTGAGGTTGGGATATTGCAGTGTTTCCTGCTTCACCTATCTCCGCAAAGTTCCAGACCTGGATGGCCCCTTCCCTTAAGGTATTGAGCTAAATGTCACACCTCTAGTTTATTGGTTGCACAAACAGGAGCTCTGAAGACCCCCAGTAGGAGCCAAGGTGGCTCATCCTTACCTTCCTTCTGCCCCCCACTTCCTTGCCCAGAGCACAGTAACTTTTAGTATATAAACACATTGCTGGCATGAGTAGAACTGAGTCTATCTCCTGGACCGTCCCTTTAAATCCGTGTCTTTCATTTCTCATCTGGTGACTTCTTGAGGTTCCCTCCCCACTCCTTGCCAGAAGCACAGCCTGGGAACTGTCTCCTGCTGGTAGGAGGCTTGTAGCCTTGAGAAGCTGCCACCCTGGTTCTAGGAGGGAAGAATATCATGTGGATTGTGAACACATGTGATTAAAGGACCAACAGACGATATATTTAACCAACATGTTTATTTTTTAATTCACATGGAATGGGAAAGAGACCAAGTACAAGCCCTGAAATGATGCTGGAAAAAGAACAGAGTAGGAAGATTCATGATTTTCAGTTTGAAAACTTACTATAATACAACAAGAATTAGAACAGTAGAGTCCCATTTAAGGAAAGTCACATAAATCAATGACTACAACTAAGAATCTGGAAATAAAAACATGCATCTTTAGTTATTGATTTTTACAAAATTGTCAAGACTATTTACTGGTGAATTATTAACAAATGGTAGAGGGGGGAGGGAGCAACAAATAGCAACACTAGAAAGAGTGAAGGTGGACCCTTACCCCACACACAGAAATGAACTCAAAATGGATTAAAGGCATGAATCTAAAATCTAAAAAACTGCAAAGATGTTTGAAGCCCAGGGTTGAACCAGCATCATGTCAGCCCTGGTGAAATAACAAACACAACAGACATAAATGCATTAGGTTTTATAAAAGCTAGAATCCTTTGTGTTTCAAAGGACACCATCAAAAAATAGTAAAAAAAAAAAAAAAAGGCACAGGGAGCATATATTTTAAATACTATGTCTAAGCAGAGAATAGTATCAGAATTTTTTTTGTATTTTTGAGACAGGGTCTCCTTCTAGCCCCAGCTGGCTTGGAATTCACTGTAGACCAGGCTGACCTTGAACTCACAGAGATCTCCCTGCCTGTGCCTCCCAAATGCTGGGATTAAAGGTTTGCACCACCATGCCCGACCTGAAAATATTTTAAAAGCTCTTGACTCAATAATAAAAAGATAGCTCAACTTACAAATGGTAAAAATGATCTCTATTGAGGATATACAAAAGACTAGCTAGCACAGTTAAAGTTGCTCTGGCTTAAAAGTCTTCCTTCTGTGGATCCTACATGTAACAACTATCTATAATGAGTCCTAATGAAACTTATACCTTCAAGGTGCAACAAAGGTTTTGATATGACTTTCTTGCCTCCCCCCCCATAGAACAAGGAGAAATATGATGATGATGATGTCATTTTCCAACTGTAAATTGGAGACAACTATTATAGAGGTAATCTCTTATAAAACCGGTAAAAATGCCTTCTTTAATTGACTAATAGACATAAGAACTGTGAAAAGGATTATACTCTGTTCAGAACCAAATATAATACTAAAGTCCTTGGGCTATGCACTTAGGCAAAGTATATTAATGCAGGAGCTCTGACATCAGCAATGGATTGTTCTACCAGGGGGATGTTGGCCAGGGGATCCAAGGCCCCACAAAAGGTAAGGGCTCCTTGCCCCTAAGTTGGGATACCTGCAGGAGGAGAGGCGATAAGACCCTGCTGCCGAAGACCTGACGTTAACATGGGAGGGATGTATTGAGACCGCACATGCAAGGGTACAGATGGCCTCTGGAATGCCAGAGAGTGTTCCCAAAGGCCACTAAACCAATAAAGCAAATACGGGTCTCCCTGAGTCAAGCAAGACTCCACCATCAGCACCAGCTACACTTCACCTGCCTGGAAATACTGTGCAGCAGAGGCAGCCATGTGCCTGTATATCCCAAATCTAATTGGCTGTTGGCTCTCTCCTTGGAGGAATAACCCATGGCTGATGCCACAAGCCTACATCCTCTACAGGTTAGGAGATGTCATAAGCCACAGTAAGACCCTGTTATATTTATCAGGGGGTAAAAATGTAATTCATGAATTAACATATCATCCAAACATATGTGTCTATGCCAAAGTAACCTACCATAACTATTAGTGCTGCTTAAATACCTATATATCTAATTGCTTGTGCTTCATTAGTAGGATCGAAAGGTTACTCCTGAACAAACTGTCAGCCCATGAAAGGAAACAGCCAGAATTGACCAGAATCCAAGTCAACAGCTCCAGAGAGAGAGGACAGTTTTACTTCTCATCCACCTGTGCCCCTTTTCTAAGCCTAGGGAACAATCTGCGGAAGAGGGGGCGTGGTAGAATGTAAAGGCTGCGATTGGGGTGAACGGTGAAACTACAGCGATGTAGTCTGGACACTCATTTGATCAACTTGATTGAACAAACAACCTGTCCACCTCCACTGAATGGTGGGAACTGTGGGGGTGTGGTCACAACAGTCGATATAAGATTGTTTTGGCACGAAGGATGCTTATACTCATGGATTATCACTATAGCTAAAAAATGAAAATAGAAAAATAAACCAAAGAATGCAGGACCAGGTTTTATTGGCAAATACATGATATGGGATGGGGTGGGGGTGGGGCAGGGGAAGGGAAAGGGAAATATGCCTGATCTGAATTGGAAAATGATGTATAAAACGCAAAACCTCAATAAAAATTAAAAAAAAAAAAAAAAAACAAAAGTCCTGCATGGAAAGGCAAATCAAAACCACAATAAATATTTCACACCAACTTCAGTAGACCACAAAAGCCAAATTAAAACTATTGCAAGGATGTAGAGAAATGGGAGCCATCATATATGAATGCTGAGTGCATAGAATTATGGAAGTTGCTAAACATTCTGGCAGATATCAAGCAATGTATAGTTTTTACCTACCACACATTGCAGCAAGTGAATATATATTTATATGTCCTAGACAAATGAAACCACCCAAAACTCCAGTTCAAGTGCCTTCTTCTGGCTTCCAAAGTCACCTGCACAAGATGGGTCACTCAATAATACAGGGCAAGACACTCATATAATGTTAAAATAAATACATTTTAAAAGAAAAATATTCTAAAATCTAATGTTGATGGACTTACATACAAATGAATATATTAAGATGATTAAATTTTTAAATGAGTAAATTCCTTGACATAGTTAATTGTAATATAACCTTATATACATACATATACAATAGATAAATATAGACATTTGATGTATGGTATAATACATAACATAGATATATGTATATATTATACATATAGTATATGTGTATTATATATATATATATAATGATAGAATATAAATAGATAATATATAGTAATTCTCAACCAGTTGCTCAGTTAGGAACTCTAGGTAACTGCTTCAGCCTCCCCAGTCTGTTTCTGATAGGTGTTGTGAGTGCCTGGTTTAATGATATTAGCCCTATCTACTGTTATTTTTTTTTCCTTAGGAACCTCACCTGAGGTGATTCTTTGTTCTGTCCATGACCCTCAGTGGGGAATTATAGCTATCTGTCTTAATGGTGCTTCTAGTGAAGGTTCTGTTGGATGTTTTGTGTACCCAATTTGATGGTGTTTTGCTATTCATCTCTGTCTGTCTGTCTATCTATTTATCTATCTATCTATCTATCTATCTATCTATCTATCTATCTATCTATCATCTATCTGCCTATCTATCTATTTATTTACCTATCTGCTACTTTTTATTTATTCTTTCACTTTGACTTACAGTATGCTTAATAAACTAATATATTTGAACAAAAATATGGCTATCATAGATAACTCTAGATTGTACAGCACAGAGCCAAATTCCACAATTTGAGAAAAAGCATTATTTGAGGAAAGTCTGCAGCTGATATATTAAGTGGGGAATGAGTGACATGTCTTCCCCTAAGACCAAGCTCAAGGTAGGCATTATTCAGTTAATGTACATCTCACTGGAACACCTTGCCAGGATGATAAGGTAAAAGAAAAGAGGAATAGGGTTATAGGTCAATGGCAGAGGGCTCTCCTAGAAGGCGTGAAGCTCTGGGTTTGACTCATAGCTTTGCAAATACAAAGGCTTTTTGATTAAAGAATGTAAGAGGAGAAAATGAAAAGCATACGAAGAAAAACTGGAGCACAAAATTATCTTTATTTGATAAAATTAGGTTTCTATGTAAATAACACCCTAAATATTCTCCAAACATTTATTAGAACTAATGCATGAGTTTATAAACATCGTAAGATAAAATTCAATGCACAAAATCATTAACTACTGGAAAATAACTTTGTACTTTTTACTAAATTTGTTAACTAACTTCTAAACAGCAAAATCAGTCAAACATAACACTATTTACAAATAACATTAAAAACAAAGTATTTCAGAGATGTCTAACAAAATATTTTCAAAATTCTTGTGCTAAAAGCTATAAGGCTAAACTAAAGAAGACCTGCAGAATGATGAGAGATGCTGTGTTTACAGAACAGAAGTTTCACTAATCTAAAAGTTTAGCTCAACCCCTAATCAAAATGCTAGCAGTGGTTTGGGGAGATGGCCCAGTGGTAAGAACACTTGATACTCAAGCTTAAGGAACTGAGTTTGCAACTGCGAAAATGTCAGGAATTCCTTTGCCCCCCTGTAACCTCAGTGCTGGGCCAGGGAATGGGGACAGGGCTGTCACTGAGAGACCCTATCTCAAGGGATTAGAGTGGAGAATGACAGGACAGGACATCCAGTACTGTCCTCTGGCCTCTGCCACATGAATAGCCATGTGTACCTGAACACAGACGCATATATGTGCCACACCCAGATAAAGCACGCATAAGTAAATAAATAAATAAATAAATAAATAATAAGTAAAATTTAAAATCCTAGTATAACTTTTGAAGAAGTATCAACCTGCTTCTAAATGTATAGAGAAAGCAGAATACCTAATTCAAAACAAGAAAAAGAAGAGGACAAAGCATCTAATGTCAGTATTTTACAGCCACCATACTCAAAACCGAGGGCTACTGTCATGGTGGTTGAAATATAAGTTAATGAATCAGAACAGAAAGTACAGAAATATACTCATACATGACCAGTCAGTTGAGTTTTGAGTAAATTCTAAGCTGATTAATGCAGAAAGGACATAATCTTTATAATACCTGATGTCAGAATAACTAGATCTCCTGTGCTATGGTTAATTCCACATGTACACCTCACACGTGTATAAATATCAATGTAGAATACATTGCAAATGTGAAGCCTGAAACTTTAAAGCTCCTAGATAAAAGCTGGGTTAAGCAAAGATTTCTTATGTAAGGTACACAAACCATTAAAATATCAGTAACAATTCATCAGAATTTTGAATTTCTGCTCTCTGACGGACATTATTAAAACTGTAAAAAGGGATCTAGACATGGTGGTCCTGCAGCCCCAGCCCTGGGGGAGAATCCAGAGGGCCAGATGCTTTCATGGCCACTCCAGGCTATGTGAGACCTTGTCTCAAAAGCAAAACAACAACAAAAACATTTTGAAAAGTCACAGACTAGGAGTAACATTTTCAAAGTACTTATCTACTAAATAACTTGTATCCAGAATAAACAAAGAACTCTTACAATTCCAATAATAAGAACAAAATGATACTCCATTAAGAATGGGCAATATAGCCCGGCTTGGTGGTGCAAGCCTTTAATCCTAGTACTTCAGAGGGAGAGGCAGGCGATTTTTGTGAGTTCAAGGCCAGCCTGGTCTACAGAGTGAGAGTGAGTTCCAGGAAAGCTAGGGCTACAGAGAGACCCTGTATCGAAAAAGAACAACAACAAAAAAAAAGAATAGGCAATATATATGAACAGTTACCTCACTAAAGGAGAGACATAGATGATAGCTAAGCACGTGAAGATATATTTAATGCAAGGCATAGGTGATACATAATACCTCCTTAGAAGGCTGAGGAAGGAGGATTGTGAGTTTGAGCCCAGGTTGGACAGCTGAGTAATACCCTAACTCAGAAATAAAAATACAGATGGGTGCAGATGTAATAAGTGGGCATTGGGTACCCTGAAATTGATGCTACTGATGGTTGTTTGTTGCCCCAAACAGGTGCTGGGAACCAAACTCTGGTCCTCTGCTAGAACAACTGTTTTTAACTACTGAGCTACCTGTCCTCTTCTATAACTTCTTTAATAAATATAATTGTATATTTTCACATCTACTTACTTTGGGACTTAACCTAGGAGTACTTCTCTCAAAATATACACTTATCTACAAAAAGGTCTTCATGAAAAAGTTATGGAACATTTACATTTAATATTGAAATGATAGACATGATCTAAATGTTCATTAGTGGGTGACTGAATGAACAAACTGGGAATCTGCCCTTGCACTTCATCTTGAAAGCATGAGGAAATTCACCTATCTGATGTATGTCATTGCACTTACATGAACTTCTAGAAAAAAATGACTATATGTACAGAAATTGGATCAGCAATTGTTATGAGCTGAAAATGGGTGAGGGACAAAACTGTAGGTGGCTGGAAATATGTGTGTGTGTGTGTGTGTGTGTGTGTGTGTGCGTGCGTGCGTGCGTGTGTGTGTGTGTGTGTGTGCGTGCGTGTGTGTGTGTGTCTGTGTGTGTGTCTGTGTGTGTGTGTCTATGTGTGACTCTGTGTGTGTATGTCTGTGTATGACTGTGTGTGTGTCTGTGTGTCTGTGTATGACTGTGTGTCTGTGTGTGTCTGTGTGTGTGTCTGTGTGTGTGTGTCTGTGTGTGTGTGCTCTATGCACCTGTTTGGGTATGTATGCCCTGAGTATACAGTGTCCAGAGGAGAACAGTGAATACTCTGCTGTCTCTCCGTGCCTTCTTCCTTTGAGACAGGTTCTCTCCTAAGCATGGAGCTATGCTGGTAGTCGTGAGCCCCAGCTATCCTCCTGTCCCCTCTGTCCACTGCTCTGGGGTTACTGATGTGTTTGCAGCCATGCCTGGCTTTTCATATGGTTCTGAGTTCTGTCCTCAAGCCTTCAAGCTGACACAGCAAGTGCCTTAACCTACAGAGCCATCTCTCCAGCCCTCCGGTTTATAGATTTTTCATTTATTACTATATTGTATGTGCATGGGTGCAAATGTCACAGTCCATGTGCCACAGGACACGTTTGTGGAGCCAGTTTCCATCCTTCCACCTGTTCATGGGTTCTGGGAACAGAACTCAGATTGCCACATTTATGTAAACAGCAAACCCCTTTACCTTCTGAGCCAACTTTATGACTGGAATGAACCAAATCATGTCCCTGTCAAAGCTCACATGTTTGAAGTACTCCTGGTACTTCAGAGTAATGCTCTATTTGGAGAAATTGACTTTAAAAAGGTAATTAAGGTTGATATAGATTATGATTGTGATGTTACATGTTTCTCAAAAGTATTTAAATTCTGCACCTAAAATGAGGGGTAAATTCTACGATGCAGATGTACACTAATTATATCTCAATAAATTAGAATTAAAAGAAAAAAATAAGAAAGAAGCAGAAAAGGATAATTCTTTGGGAGCTTAAATAATATGTGGAGTCCAATATGAAAAAGACCAATGCAAAGAGGGGTCTGCTAACAATCTAGAGAAGGTCTTCTGGCAAGAAGTATGGGCAATAATCCTGGGCCCATAAGAAGCAATAAGGGCTTGTCTTCAGTTCCACACCTTATTAGTACTAGAAAGCACAGAATAAGCCAGGCTTCTCATCACTTTCTCTGTCATAGTGAAATATATGTCTTCCTCCTCTGTGAAGCCTGTGAGAAAATAAGTATGTGTGCAGTGAGTGGTCCTCGAGTGATGGATAGAATGCCCTAATGCCCTCAGATAACCTCTTTCCAGAGTGCCTTGATGCTGTTAGATACCTCTTTCCAGAGCACCCTAAAGTCATCAAATAACATCTCTCTGCAGTACCCTGATGCCCTCAGATAACCTCTTTCCTTTGCAAATACCATGCTGTTTCCAAATATAAAGGAGATGTTTTCTTTTTAGTTTAACAATAGAATTATGAAAAGAAATGCAAATAAACTTATTTTCTGAAAATAAAAAGTAGGCAAACCTACAGATTTTGTTCCTTCTTCCTTTTTGTGTCTATGTTTCAAGACCTTATGAAAGCTGGAGTGTCACTGGTGAAGCCACTGTCACTTAATATGATCCCACTTCGTGGCTGCAGTGAACTGAATCATGTCCCTGTCCAAGCTCGCATGTTTGAAGTCCTCCCAGTATGTCACAGTAATACTCTATTTGGAGAAATGGACTTTAGAAAGGTAATTAAGGTTAAACAAGGCCTTCACAGTATGCTCTAATCAAATATGACTAGTGTTCCCACAAAAAGAAAATACGCACAGAGGGAAAAGGAATGCAAAGACCAAAGATGGTCATCTGTAAGCCAAGGAGAGAAGCCTTGGTAAGCTGCACTACAGATACCTTGAGCTCAAGGCCATGAGAAGATGAGTGCAGTGAAGGTAGCTAGGCTGTGGTCCATGCTTACAGCATTCCTAGCTCATGTATATGGTGAATTTCTCTGGAGTGTGTCCGTCATGAACACTGGCCTTCTGGATATGAACTGTACAAGGACTGTTGGACTGTTCGTTGGGGCCAGGCCTTCAGTTCCCTCTTAGAAAGAACAAAAAAAAAAGACCAAAACAAGAAAACAAACAACCTCCAGATATGTGTTTGTCACAAATTGAGCCAGATCCAGGAAGGACACTGATCTTGTTTTAAGGATGCATTTCAGGAGGCTGGCACAATGGTAATAACAACATGTCTGTTTGATTTCTTGGTGGCACACATGCTTTGAAGGTGCTCATATTTGAAAATGAATAAAGTATGCATTTAATTAATTATACCGTTTCAGATTAGAAAATGTGTATTCCTGAATACCCAGTGAACCAACTGCACTTCCTTGTTTCTACTCCAAATGCTACAATAAGCTATCCGACCAGAGTATTTTTAATAATATATATTTTTAATTTTGTTACATTAAAATTTTGAGATTTTCATGCAATATAGATTGATGTTATTTAGATCCCCTCCCCTAACCACACCTCCTCCCACTGCCTCCCACCCAATTTAATGTGCTCTATTATATATAATATATTCTTTAAAATCATAATTTAAGTATGACTCAAAGTAGAGGAGAAGGTGGGAATATTTCATTACAGAGGACATGTATTTGAGTGTGTTCTCTATGTCAGAAATTGTAAACATGAAGAGACAGGTATCAAAGTTGCTCCATCAAGGTCCATCTTACTTATGCAGCACATACATGCCTGGTATTTGTGGAGATCAGAGAGGGAATAGTACACCCTAGAATGGGAGTTATGGATGGCTGTGACCAATTTGTGGGTGCTGGGAACCAAATCCAGGTCCTATTGAAAGAGGACCAAGTGCCCTTAACCACTGAACTATCTCTCCAGCCTTGTCATTTTTGGATTAAAAAAATTTCTCTAGGGTCTATTTTCCTGTCTGTGAAATGGCATTATTATTATTATTATTATTATTATTATTATTATTTGGAAGTATATCATTATTTATGCTAAATATAAACTAGGATAAGCTTAAACTTTGGGACATTGAAAAGCACCATATAATATTACTATTTATTGTTTTTATATCCTTAAAATAGCTCTGTGAAGTCAAGCAAGGTATAGTAAGAAGACAGATGAAATTAGTTAGTCAGCATTACAGAAGGCGACAGGTGTAAGATGAACTTCTCGAGTTGACCTCACAGTTCTGTCTTTCCCATCAGACCCCTGCTTTCTTCATACAAAAAGTGATATGGAGGACTTAAGATTGCTTTGAGGCAAGATTTATTTTAAAACTCATTTTCTTCCTGCAAATTAATATCAACAACCTATAAGCCAGGCAGTCAGGCCAGACAAATGTAACTGTTAAATTTCCTTTTCCAAGATGACTAATATCCACAGTGATCTTCACAAGAAACTGATGCACATCTCCTGGGGCTCCCTGCCTGAAATCCAGGTCTTTTTCAGTATTCATTTAATCCAACTATGTCTTGAAAGCAACTATTCATTGTGTGCTCAGAATCACAGGCCCCAAACCAACCCACCCCCTCAGTACTGGAAGTTAAAGATAGGAGCCATTAACTGGCCTCCCTGATTTGCATCCCTCCCTGCCACACCAACTCAAGTGTCATCTGTGTGAGCAATGACGAAAGTCATAATAGCAGACGGGAGATACGTGCCCTCCGAGGCTAAGCTCCCTGGAGGTCCCTGGCAGAGTGCTCAGCTTTAGCTTCCAAGATCACGACGCGCTACAAAGATGTTACGCTTCCTGGGTATTGGGCTTTGCATATTGTCTTTTGATTCGCCTAAGCTTCAGTTAATTACATTAACCCAGACAAGGGGCAGTTAAATGTGTCTGGAAATAAATCAGGCAAACAGAAGCTTCCACCCACTAACATCTGACTTACACAACGTGCATGGATATCTGCGAACCTAAGCAAAATCATACAGAGAAACATTACACTGAGTGATATCATAGGTCAGTTATAAATAACAAAAGTGTTTTTCCAGACTTAATAAAAATAAAAGCTCAGTCCCTTAAGCAAGGAGCTACACCTGATAGAATTAGTAAAATATAAATCTTAGTGACAGTTATGCATGATAAAATACAATACTTGGTCAGAGGCACATGGCGGGCTTCTCCTTTAAGGAAAGTAATGTAGAAAAAGAGAACTAATTAAAAGGCTTTCCCAGGCCATAGCTTGAATTACAGTCTAAAGATAACAAGCGGCCTTGGGAGGACAGGAAGATTGGGCGCCAGGGAGGACAGGAAGAAACCAAATTGAAACGTCAAAGAAAAACAAAGTCTCACATCTCACAAAATAAACTATTCATGGTTTGTGGTTTTATGACCACTGTTTGTTGCTTATCTCCCCTGCCAAGATGGCATGAGCAATATACTATGTGTAAGTGCTTCTGATTGATGTGTAAATTTAATTGGCTTGCTGTCCTTGGAAACCCAGGTGTGAATTCCTTAGCAATATTGTTCCTGGGAGATCCGTTTTCCCTGCCCTGTGGTATATAATCACTGATTTGCTCTTAGTAAAACGCACCAGATTCAAGACCACTCTGGTGTCATGTCTGTCTAATTTTTGCCGAACCTGTGCCCTCCTTCCAAGACCCTGATTCCCGCAGTCTGAGGGACCCCGGGCTGGGTCGGTCTGCAGCACCTCCCAGTGAGAGAGCTGAGTGACCTTGGGGTCAAAGGTCACCTGCCTGGCATGTGCTGTCTGTTGTCCAAATGTATGGATCTGAGCCTTGGCCTAGTATTACTCAGACTTTTAAAAAATCCACAACTCAGTTAAAAAAAATTACAGTTGTATTTGTTACAGTTGTATTTAAAATCAGAAGAAGTTGGAGAGATAGCTCTGCATTGGCTGCTCTTGCAGAAGGCCCAATTAGGTTCCTAGCACCCACATGGCAGCCCACAACCATCTACAGCTCCAGCTCCAGGAGATATAATGCCTTATGTTGACCACAGTAAGCACCAGGCACACACAAGATATGCATGTGTACATGTAGGTACACACTCACTCATACTTATAAGGTTAAAATAAATAAATCTTTTTAAAAAAAGAAAAACAGTGGATAGAGAATTTACTTTAGTGAAAAGAGAGAGACTGGGGTGTGGATTGAAATGGAATAAAATAGAAAGCAATGGAACAGAATGGGGTAGGAGGGAAGGGAGAGGGAGGGGGAAGGGGAGATGATGGGAGGGGAGGGAAGAGGAGAGGAGGGGAGGGAGGGGAACAAAAGAAAGGGAAGGAGGGTAGCAAAAGGGAAGGGGAAGTAGGAGTAGTGAACTGAAGGGAGGAGGGAAGAGACAGTAACAGAATGTGTGGGTGGCCCTGCCAATTTCTTCAGTCTCACAGTTGTTCCTCCACTAGCACATACTAAGTTCTAACAGCACCCAACTTCTTGCAGTCTGGGTGACACACAAAGTCATTCACCTCTTCTGGTTTCTAGTCATGCTTTTCTCCACCTAGAAGTCTAGTTCTGATTCCATCATTGCCTGGACCACATTTATTCAGGCTTTCAATTCTCACTTATTTTACCATCTTCACAAGTCACTTGATTTTCCCCCTTTCCTTCCCTGCTTCTTTCCTTATTCCCTCCTTCCTTCCCTCTTTCCCTCCCTCTTTCCCTCCCTCTTTCCCTCCCTCTTTGCCTCCCTTCCTTCCTTCCTTCCTTCCTTCCTTCCTTCCTTCCTTCCTTCCTTCCTTGTGTTAAGTTCATTTTGATGGGAGACTCAGCACAGAGAGGAGAAAATGTCAGAACTCCAATGAAAAGGAAGTCAGGTTCATTTCAGGCACGATGACTGGCCTGCCTGTTGTTGGGATTAGGATGACCAGCATTAGAATATCCCTAGAATGGCAGTTTTATACTCAGGCACACAAGGAAGTGGCTTTACAAGGAGATAGGGGTGAGGAGATGAGGGATTAGGGTGTAGGTGGATCTGTGGCTGGTATCAGTAGAAGCATCTCAAGATAAACTGAGGCTTGTGACTGGTATCAGTAGGAGCCTGATTGCAGGATATTGCAGCAACTTTCTGAGAACTTCCACCTCACTTAGCTTCCTGGAAAATCCCTAATTTAGGTGGACTTATGAGCTTATACTTTCTTTCTTCTTCCGCGCCTTCTTTTATTCAGTATTTAAAAAATACTCAGAAAACACGGATGTAGAAGGTCAGGATATCATGGCCACCAGAAAAGTTTCTTCCTTCCTGAACTTTAACGTCCAAAGGGCATAATGACAAGCAAACAATTAAAATATGTACTATAATACCACAAAATTAAAATGGGACTACGGAGAGACATAGGTTAGTTAAGAAAGGTGTCAAAAAAATAAAAAAAAATTAAAGAAAGAAAGGTGTCACTACAGAGAGATCTTTGAACTCAGCTGCAAAGCAAGTAATAACTATATTTACAGAAATGTCAGACCGAAGAACTGCAGGTACCAAGTTTTAAGGCAGGACCAGATTTGGCAACCTTGGGTAGGATTTGCTATTCCTCCCACAGGCTTTTTAACACCTTCTATATACTTACATTATGTGGCATTATATAATTTTCTTTTTTCTACTTAAGCATATGCTTCTGGTAAATAACCAGTATAGTTCTGACTATGTATTAGAGTATGTGAAAGAAGAAAAAAATGGTTACAGAACCAAGTGTCACAATGAATAGAGAAGGAAGCTGCTTGAGTCTCTCCTTCTTAGAAAAGAGGAATACGGGAGGCCTGGCTCTCTGTGGATAGTATTCTGTCCATCCGCAGGAAGACTAATAAACAGAGCTCACTTTAGACAGAATTCTCAAAAGGAAAGAAACACATTTTCCTTAGATCTAGCCCTGCTGAAAGCTGAAATAAGCAAGACCAAAAGAAGAGACGAGCAGATTAAATAACTCTGTGAAAATGTGATGCCCCTGTAGGCTGATCCATCAAACTCATTAGTTCGAAAAGTAAATTGCTTTTCAAAATATAATTGTATTAAATCACTGTTTAGAAATTCCTCTTGGCTCTGCAAATATTCTGCCTTGTGAAGAGATGCCAAGTCCCTGAAAATGTTGTCAACTGTTTATAAAATGAATCTTAAAGTATTACAGTTGAAAGAAAAAAAAGAAATCCCCGTTTTATGACAGAAAGAGGCAGAGTAGTGTGCTTGGTCTTGTCCCCTGTCTTCCTGAGTCCTTCCCTCCCATCACACTACCTAGAACTTGCGTATTGCAAAGCAGACTTCCACTTTGAAAGACAACCTTCCTCAATTATAGAAATTGGATTTATTGGGCTAGAAAGATGTCTCATAGGTTATGAGCCCTGGCTACTCTTGCAGAGTACTCAGGTTCAGTTCCCAGCACCCACAAGGTGGCTAACAACCTAATATAACTCCAGTTCCAGGGGAATCTGGAGCCCTCTTCTGAACTCTGTGGGCATTGCATAACACTGGTGCACTCCCACACATGCAAGCAATACACATATACACATAAAATGAAAATAAGAAATTGTATTTCTGAGGGTACCTGAAACTGGACCCTTCTGGCTTTTCTCAGATCCCAAGTCATCAGAGGAGACTCCAATACATCACATCAAATTAAGTGCTGAGTGAAAAGAGCTCAGAGAACCCGCTGCTCCAAGGGCCCTTTCTGCTGTCAGCTGACACCACAGTTTGCAGTGCACCTTTGAAGAAGTTCAATGTTCTTGTGTTCCCAGATAAAGGACAGAGAAGCAGAGACAGCATATTAGGAGATCTTACATCTCCAAGAGGTGAAGAGCAGGCCAGAGCAAAGGTAAGAGTAGCAGCTCAACAGCCTTGCCGCGAAGAACATGGGAGCTTTTTGGAAATTTTATATGACATTGACTTTGCCACGCTTGCTCAGTCAGTTACATGTGCTTCTACATACAACTTCATATGTTCCATGTCTCATTAACATCCGGAATATCCTTAGCATCTTAAACGCACCAAGGATGTATATTTTAGTGTTATAATGAGCCACAGGTCACCTTCGGACACTGGAGTGCTTTCGTGCCTGCGCCAATGGTGTGTATGCTAATTTTGTAAGGCTTTGTGTGGGATCTTCCAGACCCCACTCTGCCCTTTTCTGCTTCAGTCCTGTCTTGCTGTTTCTCTTTGAACTCCTGCATTTCAAATAAACCTTAACATGGGCAGATCTCAGAAATATTCAATTTTCTCAGTACGGATCCCTCTGAGAAAGACATATTTATAAAATGGAGAGGATTTTGGACAATGTAATTCTATTTCTTAGCCAATAGTCAAGGAAGGATACAGACTACTGTATTTTTAATATAAGATTTTATTAATTCATTGAGAATTTCAGCCATACATACAGTGGGTTTTCACCATGTTCTCAGCCCACTTTTCTCTAACTTCTCCCAGATCCTCCTCGACCACCATCCCCTCCCACCTTTAGGTCCTTTCTTTTTTCGATAACCCACTGAGTTCAATTTGTGTTGTCTATGTACACATGGAGATGAGAACATCCACGGGAGCGTGCTTGTCCTGTCAGGGGCCACAGCCTTAAAGAGAACTGACTCCCTATCTGAGTAGTCGCTAACTGTCACTAGCTCCTCAGCTAGAGGTGAGGCTCAGGAGGCCGCCCACCATCCATGCTGGAGTGTTGGCTGGCCTGACCTTGTGTATGTCCTGTGTAGGTGTTGTGTACGTCCTGTGTATGTTGTGCAGACAGCCACCACTGCTGTCAGTTCATTAGTGCAATGATCAGGTCATATACACAAGACAGTGTTCCACCCTGGTCCTCACTTCCTCTGGCTCTTACAATCCACCCCTCTTTAGAAATTGTCTCCAGGGACTGGAGAGATGGCCTAGCAGTTAAGAGTGCCTACTGCTCTTGCAGAGGACCTGGGTTCAATCCCCAGCACCCACACGGCGGTTGAAAACTGTCTTTAACTTCAGTTCCAGGGGAATCCGACGCCCTCTTATGACCTCTGAGGCATTGCATGACATGGGTGCACAAGCCTACATGCAGACAGTACATTCATACACATATAAGAATAAATAAAAATAAAAATAAAAAAAATGAGAAATTGTCTCCAAGCCTTCGGAAGGAGGGATAGAAAGGGGTAAGATATAGATGTTCCATTTATGGCCGAACACTCTGTAAACACTCATTTTCTGCATGTACCTGTTAATCTTTATTGTTAACTTGACATAACTTAGAGTGACCTGAGAAGAGGGAACCTCAATTGAATAATTTCCTCCATCAGATTAACCTGTGGGCATATCTGTGGGGTTAGGGTTAGGGTTGGGGTCTTGATTACTAATAGATGTAGTAGGGCCCAACTCACTGAGGTCAATGCCATCCCTAAGCATGTGGGCCTCAGCTGCATAAGAAAGGTATCTGAGCCAGCCAGAGGAAGCAAGCTAATAAGTAACATTCCTCTATAACTTCTTCCTCATTTCCTGCCTCCAGGTTCCTGCCTTGAGTTCCTGCCTTGGTTTCCCTCAATGACAGACAGTAAGCATGCGAACTAAATAAGTCCTTCCCTCCCCAAGTTGCTTTTGGTTATGATGATTATCACAGGAAAAAAAGCAAACTAGAACAGAAACTGGTACCAGAAAGTGGGCTGTTTCTATAATGGATGTGATCATACTGCCTTTCAGGGGAGGACTGAGGCAGGACTTTTGGAGCCATGGGCTCAAAAAGCCATGGGATGCTTAGAGTTTAACTGGCTGTTCTGTGGTCCTTGGAAGATAACACTGAGAGAATAGCATTTGGTGGAGGCCTGGCTTGTGAAGTTCCAAAATGAGGTTTGAGAGTTATTCAAAGACTCTGTCAGGGGCACTTACTTGACATTTTTAATTAGGAGTCTGTCATTTCTGGTCATCATGCACTGAAGAATCAGCTTCAATTACCAAAGGACCTGCACCACTGAAGTGAAACCTTTGTTTTATCGGTCAGCCAGGGCTAAAAAATCAGCTGTGATGCACAAGAGACCAGCATCTCTGGGGTGAAATCTTCTGGGAAAGACTTCTTTAGGATCAGCACAGGGAAGCTGTGGTCTAGAGGAGGCCAAGGCTGCATCTCAGGCTGGAAGCTGAACTTGGTAAAATGTAAAAGTCTCCCATGTGGTACTGGCAAGACATAGGAGCAAGCCAGTAAGCAGTTTTCTTCCATTAACTCTGTTTCAATTCCTGCCTCCAACTTTTAGTCTTGAGTTGCTGCCTTGGTTTTCCTTAACCTGTAAGTAAAAGAAATGCTTTCTTCTACAAATTGTTTTATTATGGTGTTCATCACAGCAACACAGTAAACTAGGACACCACACTTGGATCAGATCTGAGATTCTGTGTTAACCTCCATCCATTGCACAAAGAAGCTTCTTGGATTAGATCTGACGACTGCTTTAATTTATGGATGTAGAGATATTACTTTAAGGCACAGTTTGATTCTATGTCCATTTGACAAAATAATAGCACTAGGGTCACCCCTGGAGCCTATGAGCTCCCCAGCCATGGGTTCTTGGCCAAATTTACAGCACCAAACACGCATTTCCTCCTTTGGAGCAGGCCTTGAATCCAATGAGAAAGCCATTAGTTACCTCCATAACAGTTCTGCCACTTTTTCACCCCTGGGCATATCTCCTAGAGCTGGTCATTATAGCAGCTTCCGGGATTCACAGCTGGGTAAGACTGTTGATAAGTGCCCTCCCCCAAAAACCTGCCTATATGGCACCTTCTGGCACTTTGAAAGCTAGCAAGCAGGGAGGAAACTTCCTACTCAGTACCAACTTGATTTATCTATGTCCTGTGATAAAAGCGTATGGAATCTTCATCAGTAGGCTTTTACCATCAAGTTCTGGCAACCAAGAGTAGTGGCAATAGCCTCTATTGGTTGGGTAGAGGGGGTCTCTGGGTTGTGTCTGACCAACACATTGAAAGAAGATATCCCATTCCCTGACACTGAGCTTTTTATTTGACAATCTATGTCTTTTTTTTTAAATTTATTTATTTCTGTATGTGTATGAATGTACTGTCTGCATGCAAATTTGTGCACCCGTGTGGTGCAATGCTGCAGAGGTTCAGAAGAGGGTGTTGGATTCCCCTGGAACTGGAGTTCTCCTGGAATTGGAGCTTCAGATGGTTCTCGGCTGCCATGTGGGTGCTGGGGATCGAACCCGGGTCCTCTGCAAGAGTGGTCGGTGCTCTTAACCGCTAGGCCATCTCTCCAGCCCCCAATCTATGTCTTCTTTAAAGAGCACTATTTCCTGTGTGGTGATAATAAATGTAATCATAATATATATAAGGTATATATAATTTATATATATATATATATATATATATGTGTGTGTGTGTGTGTGTGTGTGTGTGTGTGTGTGTGTATACATATACACATATATAATAAAACGGTAAGTTTCCTCATGCCTTTCCCAAGCATCCTTGATTTTATTGATCCCTCCCTTCATCCTCTCCTCTTTCCTATCCTCCCAACCCTCTCTCCATATTTTCTGGTTATTTCTCTCCACCTGGCACCACCAAGAGTCACTTGGAAAAAGAGAACTTTAATTGAGTAATTTCCTCCATTTTATTGCCCTGTGGCCATGTCTGTGAGCACTTTCATAATTGCTAACTGATGTAGGAAGGCCCAGCCCTCTGTGGGCCTTGCCATCTCCAGGAAAGTGGAGCTCAGCTATGTAAGAGAGGGGTTGAGCAAGCCAGGCAAGCAAGTTTCCTCTGTAGTCTCTGCTCCAGTTTTTGCTTCCAGGTTCCTGCCTTGAGTTCCTTCCCTAGTTTCCCTCAGGAATGGATTATGACCTGCGAGTTGTAAGATGAAATACACCCTTTCTTCCCCCAAGAAGGTTGTGATCAATACTTTATCACAGCAACAGAGAAGCAAACTAGGACACCACTTACACATCTCTCCTTGTTATCCCCCTTCTTTCTTCATATTACATGAGTTCATATCACCCCTACCCTTAAAACCTATATGTTTTCCAATTTAAACATACAAATCTAAAGGTTTTATGTGGGCATGTCTGATCTGAGCTTAGGCATATGTGTGAGCTAATATTCCAGCCAGCATGTTCCAGAGGCACGAGTGAGGGTCACAGGACTTCTCTGTTTACACCCAGGATGGATGACGTGGTAATACAAAGGTCTGGGATTGGCTGTTAGGAGGTGACATCACACTGGCTATATAATTGACATGTTGCATTTGAATAAAGCGGTATTGTACTTGGAATTGCCCTCTGCCATGTGTCCCCGGGCTGTTACTGAAGTGCTCCTGCTTCCATACTCCCATGGTAGAACAGGTCACCTGTTCTACCATGGGAGTGGTACCTTACCACAGTTTTATGCTAGGGTTCACATATACATAAGAATAGATGGCATTTGTCTTCATGGGTCTGGGTGACTTCACTCAGTATAATTTCTTTTTTTAATTAATTAATTTATTATTTTTATGTGTATGAGTGTACTGTCTGCATGTAGGTTGGTGCACTTGTGTCATGTGATGCTGAAGAAGGCATTGGATTCCCCTGGAACTGGAGTTAAAGACAGTTCTTAGCCACCATGTGGGTGCTGGGAATCTAACTCAGGTCCTCTGCAAGAGCAGTCGGTGCTCTTAACCGCTGAGCCATATCTCCAGCCCCTACTCAGTATAATTCCTACCAGTTCTATCCATTTACTTGCAAATTTTGTAATTTCATTTTTCTTCACAGCTGAATAAAATTCCATTGTGTATAGCTCCCATATTATATTGTATGTTTAGAATAAATATTTTAGGTTTCTGTTGCAAAAATAATATAGAGAACTCTTTCATCTCCCTTCAATTTCTCTTAACATCTTATACTACCATGGTATGTTTGTTACAATGAAGGGCCCAAGACTTGTAATTAGAATTAAACACCTTTCTTTGGATTTCATTAATACTTCCCTAATGTTCCCAGGATGCCATGCACAATGGTCAGGCATCAGGTCAGGTTTCCTTATCTCTTCTGCATTTGGGGGATTTCCTAAAGTTTTCCTTATTCCTGATGACCATAGGTCAGAGGTCTCATACACTGTCCTTCAACTGGGGTTCATCTAGAATCTCTCCATTTGGGGACCATGGACTTTCTGGAAAAAGACTGCAAGGCCTAAGTGCCATTATCCTTGCAAAATTTGAAGGACACATGCTTTCAACATGACTCATCATTGATGGTGTTACCCTTCGTTACTTCCTTGTCATAGTCACTGACAGTGTTTTCCAAGGTAAACTTGCATTTTTACCCTTTTCATCCTCAATTCTTTGAAAGTATCCCTAAAAAGAACTTGTAGTCAAGGCATGAGGTGTGTTTGTGTATGAAGCATACATGTCAACATATACACATGAATACCATATATATGCATATATTCATATGTTTACCCTGATACACACATGTACATATACACAGTATCCCTTCCATGGGAGCCATCCTTATGTCTCACTTGCAAAAACTGAATGTCATCATGTGTCAGTAAATTGAAACTGACCTTAAGAGAAACAGATCCAGTAAAAGTGATTCAATTTATCAACAGTGTGTTAGAGCTCACCCAGTTCACCAATAGTTCTCTCACTTAATTTTCCAGAAATACAAGATCATGAAGTGTGCCAAGGAGACAAGGACTGCATTCTTCTTCCCTTTGTGACACTGCTTATGCTGCTGCCTTTTTTTCCTTCCTCTCCTTTACCTAATCTTCTCTCACTCATCATTACTTCTCCTAAAACTGAGGCTCTGATTGCCCATTTAAATTGGCCAAGTTACCCCCCTCCTATTCAACCCCCCACCCCATCATGCACACACCATCCAATTTCTGATTTTTGTTCTGTTCTCTTATACCCTTGGGTCTATAAGCTTTTTAAGGAACATGACTAAGTAGTACATATTTTAATCCTTAAGATCTGGCAGACAGAAGAAACTTAATAAATGCTCTTTGATTAGATGACTTAATGAATGGATTTGTGTCTCAAAGCACTCAAGCCTTTCCAAAACCAGGGTTTAGAGATATTAGGTAGCTTCCTTATGATTATCCTATTAAGTAATGGGGGAGGGGGAGTCAGGACTTGGCTTCAGGTGGTCTCTCTCTCTCTCTTATTTTAGTGCTGGCTTTCTAAGATTCAAAAACCACACAGGTCTGCCTGCAAGTTAAGAATATATGTAGATACCTTAGTAAGTGAATATTGTTCATATGTTATCCCAAACCCTTCTCCTAACTTCAGCTATTATCAATTGGGTCTTAGACATAGTGTTCTGATTTAGTTTAACGTACTTGACATTAGACTTTAATCATAAAATTCCCATATTGTCCCCTGAAATTCAATGTACGACCACCAGGGTACACCACAGGCTTGCCTCCTCCAGGGGAAGGTCCAAAGTGTGCTTGATTTGGAAGACAAACCGTGACCACTTACACCATTTGCACTCAGTACTGCTAAGACTGTGTCCAGAGAAGCCACTGTTACTCCAAATATGGATGCCCCCAACTTCCTGGAATAAAGTCTATCAAATTTGGCCTTCTTCCTTTGTTTTGCAGAGGATGACTGAGAGCACCAGAGAGGTTAATCATCTGCTGAAGGTCACTTCAGCCCGCTGGGGACCAGTGCCAAGCTCTGAATCTTTTCTCAGTGTCCTTTCCATCTCTCAACCTCAGCTAGAGTTGGCCATGTTCCAAAACACTACAGAACGCTTACAGAACATAAATTTGTCAAGGAAGATGATGAAATCTTAAAGCTCCTTTGGGTGGATGAAGATAATAAAACGTGGGCTATACATATAATTCTTCCCCAAACTCTTTTTTCTCTGCTCTTTCCTTTTGATTATTCTTCCCTCCACTCCAGCAAGTAGGTTAGAGCGAGTGAGACGGAGTAGGCAGACTTCCAACACAATTATACCATCTAAACTTAACCTACAGCTAAACAAACATATGCTGGATTTTCCACTTAAGTTCCAGTTTCAAGTATTCAGTTCACTCTCCCTTAAGAATTTCTTACAATGTTACATTCAAAATGGGGGCTTGCCCATGCCAGGTGGAGGCGAAATCACAGAAAAGCTTCAGCAAAGTAACACATCTGGAGTTTTCTGACTTGAAATTCTGCATCCTTTTCATTTCCTCACACACAGTTCCAGGTCATCTATTGTCCTGTTGTGATTGGTCCAGCATCCTTTCCACACTCATCCCTGCCTCTGTTTCCAGTCATAGGCATCCATGGCTCTGCTATTATTTTGGGTACAACTTCCAAACTAACAAAGGTTTTAGTTATTCTTAGGTTTCTGTATTTTAATGATTGAAAATAAATGCAGAGCAATGATATTTTGTGACATGGAATTCAAATTTAAGTGTCCATGAATAAAATTTAGCATTTTTTATGTTTTTAAATTTTATTTATTTTTTATGTGTATGAATGTACTGTTTGCATGTAGGTTTGTGCGCCTGTGTAGTGCAATGCCATTGAGGTCAGAAGAGGGTTTCAGATTCCCCTGGAACTGGAGTTAAAAAGATTCTCAGCCGCCATGTGGGTGCTGGGGATTGAACCCGGGTCCTCTGCAAGAGCAGTCAGCGCTCTTAACGGCTAGGCCATCTCTCCAACCCCCAAATTTAGCATTTTATGAATTAAAATAGTCTCCAAAGTTAGTTTTCTCTCTTTTTTATATAAGTACATATTTCAGTTACATTCCCTGTTACTGTGATGAAATGCCTGGCCAAAGGAATTTAAAGAAGAAAGTGTTTATTTTCATTCACGGTTTGAAAGCATGGTCCATCACAACTGGGCAAGGCATGGTGGCAGAAATACCAGGCTGCTGGCAATGGAAAGCAGAGAGAGATAAATGGAGGTGCTCTTCTTACTTTCTCCTTTTTATATAGTATAGGACACCATTTTATTTGATAGTGCCACCTGTACTTTAAGTGGGTCTCCCTACCTCAATTAACCTCATCTAGATATCCCCCCATAGGCATGCTGCTAAGATTATCTCCTGGATGTTTCTAGGTCCTGTCATGTTGACAGTTAGTACTGTCTATCACAGTATCTATACACTATCATCGATTTTTGCCTTTTGGCCCAGAAAGTCTAAAATATTTGTTCTCTGTCACATGGCATAAAATGGACAGGCTCCTGGTCGGTATCCTAGGCTTTTATTTTGTGGACAGGCTCCTGGTCGGTATCCTAGGCTTTTATTTTGGGGACAGGCTCCTGGTCGGTATCCTAGGCTTTTATTTTGGGGACAGGCTCCTGGTCGGTATCCTAGGCTTTTATTTTGGGGACAGGCTCCTGGTCAGTATCCTAGGCTTCCTAGAACTCGTGGTCCTCCTGCTTCAGCCTCCTAAGGACTAAGATTACAGGTATCAGCCATCATATTCATGTATTGCTAAAACCTTGTCTTATTATGATTAAACATATTTGGATGGAAAAGCAATTTAGGTTCTTCATAGCTGAGTGACTTGGACGTGTTGCATATCTTTTGAAAGTTCACTCACCTGGTCAGTGGAGGGAAATAACACACCTGCTGTGTAACAAGGCTGTAGGGATTAAATGAGATGACACAAGTTAAGACAGCGTGTGCCTGGAATGCCACGAGCACTTTGTCAGCTGTTACCACTGTGTGCACCAGCATCCCTGTTGCTCCCAATCATTCTTTTGAAGCTACGTGATGAAAGCTTTCCATGTGAATCCCCTACAGAAACGATGGCTACCAAAGAAGGCTGATAACAAGAAAATGGGCAAAATTCCCTTCCAGGCTGCTCAGTCAGAAAAAAGTTCTGATAATAGAAAGCTTCAGGTGGGGAGCTCTCTCTCAGTTGGGTGTTGATCTAATTAAGTTTATTCACAATATGGTGTCTAGAAGGCTTAATCCTCATAGAAGAGGCATTTCCATGTATAAAAAGCCCTTTATTAGGTGAAATAAAGTCTTTAATTATTGAAACGTAAATGTGAGGGAGGCAGGAAAATGCTCAGTGCTGCTAGGAAAGCACCATGTCTCGGCTTTTGTTCCCAAAGCAGTTTTCTTTCCATGACTGTCATTTTAACTTCTTATGTTTCTTGCTAGTCTCATTTAGTATTAATTGATAATCTTGTCTCTGCTCACTCTGGCTTAATAGTCATTTACATTTTACGTAACACACACTTCAGTTTGTCACTGACAAAATTGTATACATACATGAGTTATTGTTTTGAAATATTTATTTTCATCACACAGGAAATGATTAATCACTGTCTGTCACTATGACCAAAATACATTTGGGTTCATAGTCTCAGAAGTTCCCCTCCATGAAGATTTGGTCCTATGTACTTGAACAGGTCACTGTCCTCAGAGCATGTGGGGAAAGAGAGCTGTTCATTCCCTTTCCAAGCAGGAAGCAGAGAATGAGACATGAAGTGCCCAAGGATTATATTCCCTGAAAAACCCACACCCAGCAACCTATTTCCTCTAATTAGACCTCACCATCCCAAACTTGTCACAATCTCTCAGACTAGAACTACCCACTGGGATCCAAGCATTCAAAAAATGAAATGAACCTGTAAAGGACACTTCATATTCAATCCAAAAATACTATATTATTGGCTGGAGAGATGGCTCAGTGGTTAATAACACTGACTGCTCTTTCAGAGGACCCAGGTTCAATTCCCAGCATCCACATGGCTAAAAACCATCTTATATGAGATGTGGTAGCACACAACTTTAATGCCAGCACTTGAGAGGCAGAGGCTGGCGGATCTCTGTGAGGTCAAAGCCAGCCTGGTCTTCACAGCGAGCTCTGGGCCAGCTAGGACTAAAGGGAAAACCTGTCAAAAAGTACTATATTATTGAAAAAGTATGAACTGTGTGTTCAACACACAGTTCATACTTTTTCAATAATATAGTACTTTTTGATAGAGAGGCAGACAAGAGGCCTGCAGACCTGGAGGCCAGGCCATGTGAAGTACCAGTGCACATGCATGGGCCAAAGGAGTAAACCCCTCTCAGTACCCCCAGCCCCCCACCCCCTACCCTCCCACCCCCTACCTCGCCACCCCCAACAAAAACAAAAAAAATCACAAATCCATATGCCAAAAACACAATGGAAAAACAACAATATGGCAAAAGCTCATAATAAATCCCCACTGAACCCTATCAGTCCTGTAAAAGATCCTGATGAGATCTCCCTGGAAGGAAACCAAGAAGAACTACTGCAGACATATTCAAGGAAATAAAAGAATATAAAGAACAGGGCTGGAGAGATGGCCTAGCGGTTAAGAGCACCGACCGCTCTTACAGAGGACCCAGGTTCGATCCCCAGCACCCACATGGCGGCCGAGAGCCTTCTGAAACTCCAATTCCAGGAGAACTCCAGTTCCAGGGGAACCCGAGACCCTCTTCTGACCTCTGCGGCATTGCACGACACGGGTGCACAAACCTGCATGCAGACAGTACATTGATACACATACCTAAATAAATAAAATAAAAAAAAGAAAGTACATTAAAAAAAAAAAGAACAAATTAGAGAACTAAAGGGAGAGAATGAAAAACTCATGAAGGAATTAGAAGGAAAGAATGATAAACTCAAGAAAAAACTAGAGTGAGAGAATGACAAACTCTGAAAAGAACTAGAGGAAGAGAATGACAAGCTCCAAAAAGAACTAGAGGGAGAGAATCACAAACTCCAGAAGGAATTGGAAAAACTGAAAAGATCTCAGGCTGGAAGGAAAAAAGAAACTGATCAGCATAGCAAAGAGCTATAAGAAGAGAATTAAAAGCTCCAAAAGGAAGTGGAAATACTGAAGAAATCACAGGATGAAATGAAAAAGAACATTGAACATTCATCCAATCAGCAGGAAAGGATGGGAAAAGCCTCAGAAGCAGAATGGATGAAGCAGAATGGATGAAGCAGAAAAAAAGAATATCAGACCTACAGGATAACACAGTGCAGCTAGAAACCTCAAGTAAAGACTATGAAATTAAAAAAAAAAAAAAAAACAAGACTGGAATAATCAGGAAATGTGGGATACCATGAAAAGACCAAACCTCTGCATCATAGGGATAGAAGAAGGAGAAGAATCCCAAGACAACACTATTGACCAGATATTCAACAGAATAATAGAAGAAAATTTCCCCAAACTGAAAAAAGACAAACCCATACAAATACAAGAAGCACATAGAACACCAAACAGACAAGACCAGAAAAGAAATTCCCCAAACCATATCATAGTTAAACACTAGATGCTCAAAACAAAAACAAAATACTGAAAGCCACAAGAGCAAAACAACAAGTCACATATAAGGGGAAACCCATCAGAATTACAGCTGACTTCTCAGTGCAAACAATGAAAGCAAGAAGAACATGGACCAAAGAATTCCCAATGCTAAAAGACTTTAGTTGCCAACCCAGATTACTATACCCAGCAAAAATGCCAATTATAGTTGAAGGAGAAAGAAAAGTCTTTCATGACATAAAAAAATGAAAGAACACATGTCTAAAAAACCAGTATTTCAGAAAATACTTGAAGCAATTCAAAGCACAGAGAAAATGAGCAACTATCCCCAAGCAACTAAAGAGAGAAATTAACAAATCATAACAGAGTAAATGAAAACTTAGGCCAAGAATGAAAACAAGAAATAAATTGAAAGGAAACAACACACATCTATCAATAATAACCTTAAATATTAGTGGCCTAAACTTCCTGTATTAGTCACTTTTCTGTTGTTGTAGTAAAACACCATGACCAAGGAACTTATAAAAGGAAAAGTTTATTTGAGCTTACAATTGACGGTTCCAGGGAATTAGAGCCCATTGTGGCAGGAGGCATGGCGGCTGGAGCTGGAGCAGCATGCAGAGGGTCACATCTCGCAATGAGCACAGGAAGCAGAGACAGTGGCTGGAGACCACGAGGCTTGTTAAACTCACCAAGCCTGCCCCCAGTGACATACCTCCCCCAGCATGGACACACCTTCTAAGACCTCCAAAAACTGGAGACAAATGTCAAATACTTACAGCCTATGGGGGACACTCATTCAAACCACCACACTCCCCAATCAAAAGGCATAGACTGAGAGAAAGGATTAGGGAACAGAATCCATGTATATGCTGTCTGCAAGAAACCCATCTCACTCTCAAGGACAGACACCACTTTAGAGTAATTGGATGGAAAAAAATATTCCAAGCAAATGGTACCAAAAAACAAGCAGAAGTTGCTATTCTATTATCAGCCAAAATAGACCTCAGAGTAAAACTAATCAGAAGAGACAAAGAAGGCCAGTATATTCTTATCAATGGAACAATTAATCAGGAAGATTTCACAATCTTAAATGTTTATGCACCAAATTCAAGTGCTCCAAACTTTATAAACACAATCCTTCAGGATGTCAAGACATAGATTAATCCCAGCACACTAATAGTGGGGGGACTTCAATACCCCACTAAGTCCCTTGGATAGGTCAACTGGACAAAAAATAAACAGAGAGAAATCTGAACTGAACAATACAATATACCAAATGAACCTCACAGTTATCTACAGAATATTCCACCAAAACACCGGAGAATATACTTTCTACCCAGCACCCCATGGAACATTTTCCAAAATCGACCAAATACTAGGACACAAAAGAAATCACAAATATAAAAGGATTGAAATTATTTCATGCATTCTATCAGACCACAGTGCAATAAAGCTCAATGTTAATACCAGGATAATCCCTACTAACTACAAGAACACATGGAGACTAAAAAACAAAACCCTAAATAATGAGTGGGTCAGGGAAGAAATAAAGAACAAAATAAAAGTATTCATGGAACTAAACAAAAGAAAAAATACAACACAATAAAACCTGTGGGATACATTAAAAGTAGTCCTAAGAGGGAAATTAATAGCCCTAAGTGCCCACATTAAAAAAAAATAGAAAGAGAACAAATAAACAATATAACACTGCAGCTAAAAACACTTGAGAGACAACAACAAATGAATCCGAAACCCAACAGACAGGAAGAAATAACAAAAATGAGAGTAGAAATCAATGAAATAGAAAAATATATACCAAAAAAAATCAATGAATCCAAAAGCTGGTCCTTTGAAAAGATAAACAAAATAGACAGACCTTTAGCACAGTTAACCAAAAGAAAGAAAGAGGAATTCCAAATCAATAGTATTCATGATGAAAGAGGAAACATCACGACAGATAAACAAAAGATCCAGACAATCATTCCAGAATACTTCAGAAACACATACACCACTAAATTTGAAAACCTAAGAGAAATAGACGAATATTTGAAATTCTGGGATTCACCAAAGCTTAACCAAGAAGAGATTGACAGCTTAAACAAACCTATAATACTTGAAGAAATTGAAGACATAATGATAAACCTCCCAACTAAAAAAATCCCAGGCAGTGCTGGAGAGATGGCCTAGCAGTTAAGAGTGCCCACCGCTCTTGCAGAGGACCTGGGTTCGATCCCCAGCACCCACATGGAGGCCGAGAGCCGTGTGAAACTCCAATTCCAGGAGAACTCCAGTTCCAGGGGAGTCCGACACCCTCTTCTGACCTCCGCGGCATTTTACGTCATGGGTGTACAGACTTGCATGCAGACAGTACATTCATACACATACAGAAATTAATAAAATAAAAAAAAAGCCCAGGCCCAGATGGTTTCACAGCAGAATTCTATAAAACATTTAAAGAGGTCTTACAGCCATTACTACTCAAGCTTTTCAGAAGGATAAAAAACAGAGGGAAATATTCCAAATTCCTTCTATGAAGCCAGCATCACTCTAATACCAAAACCAGGCAAAGACACAAACAAGAAAGAAAACTATAGACCCATATCATTAATGAACACAGATGCAAAAATTCTCAACAAAATGCTTGCAAATCACATACAGACCCATATCCAAAAGATCATCCATCATGACCAAGTTGGATTCGTACCAGAGATGCAGGGATGGTTCAACATATGTAAATCAATAAATGTCATAAAACACATAAGTGGGCTGAAAGACAAAAACCACATGATCAACTCAATTGATACAGAAAAAGCCTTTGAGAAGATTCAGCATCCCTTTGTTTTTAAAGTCCTAGAGGGAATCAGACTAAAGGGAACATTCCTCAACATGATCAAAGCCATATATAGCAAACTTGCTTCCAATATCATCCTAAATGGAGAAAAATTGGAACCATTTCCCTTAAAGGTGGGAACCCAGCAAGGCTGCCCCTTATCACCACTCCTCTTTAACATAGTGCTTGAAATGCTTGCTAGGGCAATAAGACGGGAAAAGGAAGTTAAAGGAGTCCTAATCAGAAAAGAAGTTATCCCTTTTTGCAGATGATATGATAGTTTACCTAAGGGATGTTAAAACTCCACCAGAGGGGAGCTGGGGCCTTGAGGGCGGGACCTGGGCGCTGGGCCAGAGGGTCCGGAGAGTCCGGCGGCCAGGGCGGCTGCACCTTTGGGCAGGATAACCAGAAGCCACCTGGGCGAGTAGCTTGGGAGCTGGGGCCTTGAGGGCGGGACCCGGGCGCTGGGCCAGAGGGTCCGGAGAGTCCGGCGGCCAGGGCGGCTGCGCCTTTGGGCAGGATACCCAGAAGCCACCTGGGCGAGTAAAATGGACTGAAATGGTAAGTTGGGAGGGGGGATGGGTGGGCGAGGGACACGGATGTATATCAATCAATGCATATTTAATTGATTGAGTTCAGAAAGTACTCAGTTTCACCTAGACACTGGCTACAGGATACATGGTGTTTTAGGAGTTAGTAAAAGTAATATGTGTATATTAAAACAACAATTGGTTTACAGACTCGATAAAAACGTAATGCAATCTGAGTTAAATGGAGATAAATTTTGCTGTGGTTCCACATTTGTTTTTTACAAAAATCTCTAGAGCTATAACTTTGGGATTGGCACATACAAAGGTGCCTCTATAATTTTCTCTGTTGTACAGTATCACCTTGTTGCATTCTCGTTAAGATGATTTTAATGCAAAAATTAAGTTTGCTTCCCAGTTAATCATATATAGTCACCCAAAACAACATGGGTGAATTTGATTCTGTGCCTTGATTCCACCCGATAGTTATGTATAAACAACTGTCCCTTCTGGAGACTCATGGTTTAAAAAAAAAGGGGGGGTGATACCTAACAGAAATTGAAACCTTTTAGTCAAAAAACTTGCAATTCAAATCTTAAAACTACTACGGGAAAAGATTTGTTTGTTCAACAGGACAAAAATGTCACCAACTGTTAAAAAACGGCTGAAGAAAGAAAAGATACAGTTGTGCATTGAGTAGGATGTACCAAAAAAGTGGCAACTGAAAGGTTTGACCGTCTGAACACTGAAAGGAAGAAAAGCTCAGATTGCCATAAACATCAAAACCCTCTGTGGATCCGACCATGTAACAACTTTTTATTGTGAGTCCTAATGAAACTTAAACCTTCTAGGTGCAACAAAGGTTTGATATGACTTTCTTGCCCCCCCATAGAACAAGGAGAAATATAAAGATGATGATGTCCATTCTCCAACTGGAAAGTGGAGACAACTATTAGCGAGGGTAATCTCTTGTAAAACCGTAAAAATGCCTTCTTTAATGGACTAATAGACATAAGAACTGTGAAAAGGATTATTCTCTGTTCAGGACCAAATATAATACTAAGGCCCTTGGGCTATGCACTTAGGCAAAGTAATATTAATGCAGGAGCTTTCGGACATCAGGAATGGATTGTTATACCAGGGGGATGGTTGGCCAGGGGATCCAAGGCCCAGGGAAGAACCCATGGCGATGCCACAAGCCTACGCCTCTACAGGTAAGGAGATGTCATAAGCCACAGTAAGACCCTGTTATATTTATCAGGGGGTAAAAATGTAATTCATGGATTACATATCATCCAAACAGATGTTCTATGCCAAAGTAACCTACCATAACTATTAGTGCTGCTTAAATACCTATATATCTAATTGCATTGCTTCATTAGTAGGATACAAAGGTTATTCCTGGGCAAACGGTCAGCCCATGAAGGGAAACGGCCAGAATTGACCAGAAGCCAAGTCAACAGCTCCAGAGAGAGAGGAACGGTTTTACTTCCATCCACCTGTGCCCTTTTCTAAGCCTAGGGAACATCTGCGGAAGAAGGGGGCGTGTTAGAATGGAAAGGCTGCGATTGGGGTGACCGTGAAACTACCAGCGATGTAGTCTGGACACTCATTGAATCAACTTGATTGAACAAACAACCTGTCCACCCCCATGAATGGTGGAACTGTGGGGGTTTGGGCACACAGTCTGTAGATTGGTTTTACACGAAGGAGCTTTTACTCATGGATTATCCCTTAGAGCTAAAAAATGAAAAAAAAAAACCTGAAAGATGCAGGACATTTTATGTCGAAATACATGATCTGGGATGGGTTGGGGTGTGGGGAAGGGAAATGAGAATATGCCCGATCTTAATTGAAAATTATTTAGCAAAAGCACAAACCATCAATAAAAATTAAATAAAAAAAAATCCGATAGTACGGCTGGAGGATGCCCTAGCGGTTTAAAGTCACAACGCTCTCTTGCAAGAGACCGGGTTCGATCCCACAGCACCCCATGGGGCCGAAAAAGCCGTAGTGAAACTCCAATTCCATAAAGGAAGAACTCCAGTTCCAGGGGAGATCCACAGCCTCTTCTGACCTCCGCGGACTTGCACGAAGGGTGTCGGACAAACCTGCATGCAGAGACAGTATCATTCATAACAACATACGGAAATAAATAAATTTTTTTAAAAAGTANATGAAATGAGTTTCCTGAATATTAAAAAAGATGGATTTTATTTCTTCATCTATTCCTACTATTCTGTGTCATTTGATTGGGGAGGTTGAGGGGTAACTGATTTTTGGAGTTGTTATTTAAAGATGTGTATCGTTTACTGCCATTTTAATTGGTTTGTGTTCTTGGTCCTATTTCGTGTTTCTGTAATTACCATTTCCTTTTTTTCTTTCTCTAACCTCTTTGGTATACTTATTCATATTTTCAGTCCTTCTTTTTGCTTTGGTATTCTCTGTGGGTCTGGCTTGGTGGACATGAATTATTTCAGTCTATTCATGTCATGGAACTTTTCCCCTTTCCCTTTAACTATGATAGATAATTTTGCAGGGTGTGGTATTTGGGGTTGACATCCATGGGCCAGCCTTGTATCATCCTCAAGTGCTGGTGGATACTACTTAGTCTCTGGTAAATTTCTTTATCATCTATCCCCTATCTTCAGGCAGATTTAGTTTTTTATCCATCTGAGATTCATAGAGTTTTGGAGTACACTTAATACTATGTAAAAGAACAGCGCAGTTCTGCTCCTTACTCACCTCATCATGGAAGATGACAATAATAGCCAGAAAAACTCAAAGAGCACGTGACATCCTGGAGAGGCTCCATGTTCTTATTGATACAGCTCCTCAAAGTGGAGATTATAATGGAATCATTATAATCTTTGGATACTTTATCTTTCTCTAAGCTCAATTTTATAAGCCAGGAGTCATCCAAACACTCCTCTACCTTGTTCACATCCATAGGACCTGATCCTGTTCCTCTTTCTTCACAAATCAACATCATTAGCCATTTAAACCTCTGATTTTCCTTGTTCCATCATTAAGCAAGGTGTTTTCTTCTTTATTAGCTCTCTTATCAGTTTGGTTTTGTAGATGGTATGGGGTTCCCCAGACCTTCAAATTCGGAGGAGAGGTCAATGGAAGGGAAAGCTGTGAACTTACAGCACTCTAGTCTTCAAGAGGATTATATTAAAAATACAGTAAGTAACCAAAGCTTTATTCTAGCAAGTCTGCTTCCTGCAGAAGACTACCTCTTCTGTAGCTCATTATCCTGAATTGAGCACATTTTCTTCTCACTTTGAGTGACATTCTCAAAGTCACCAAGCTCTAGAAAATCAGGGAGTAGAAAAAGCATTCTGGAAGCAGAATCCCATCCAGTCACATTCAGTCATTGCTCAGGCACCTGTCATCTGTACTGAGAGACTACAGTTTTTCAACAGCAGAGTCCTCTAAAGCAAGTGTCTTTTTTTTTAACTGTAGAGGAATCTTATATTTTAGTTAAAGTTCTATATTTTAATTAGGGCATAGCGTATAGAGCATTTTGCTCAATGGGGATGCTAACATATTTTATTATGATTTGCCTCTAACTTCCAACAGCAATCAGAGTACCAGTATGGTGTTCAGAACATTCTTAAGAATATGAAGTGTGGGGCACTAGAGAGATGGCTCAGTGGTTAAGAGCACTGTCTGCTTTGCAGAGGACCCAGGTTCATTTCCAGTACCAACATGGTGGCTAACAGTATCTGTCCAAACTCCAGTTCCAGGGTACTCCAGAGTCCTCTTCTGACCTCCTCTAGCATGGCACAACATTGGGGTGCCACCTACTCCATGCGGGCTATAATCCACTCATATCCATAAAATAAAAAATAATAAAAGAAAAAAACATAGCCATGCAAAAAAGTACATCTGTGTTCAAGTGTGACTTCTGCCACTAACTTGAGGTTTGTCCTCTGGCAAATCTCTGTTCCTTCCCCGAGTAGCATCTTTTACTGTATTAATTTATTTCTGTTTCCCATGATAAAATATTATGATCAAGGGAACTTATTAGACGGGAGAGTTTGGGGGGAGCTTACAGCCCCAGAAGGATCATCCAGAGGGCAGGGAGCCATGGCAGGAACAGAAAGATCACATTTCCACCTACATTCAGGAAACAGACTGTGACCTGGGAAAGGAATGAGGCCACAGACTCTCAAATTCCACCCTCAGTGGCTTATTTCCTCCAAGGCCACAGCTGGTAAAGCTTCCATCATTCCCAAGTAGAACCACCAACTGGGTCCAAGTGTTCAAATATGTGATAAATGTGGAGGCATTTCCTCCACTGAAAGGATGGACTGTGTAATTTTAAAAGCAATCATTTAAAGTTTAGAGTCAACCAGCAATCAGTATTAGTAGTAGTAGTAGTAGTAGTAGTAAGAAGCAGCAACAGCAGCAGCAGCAGTAGTAGAAAATAAAGGTTGTCCAGACCTCTACCCTGAGATTTCACAAGGCAGCTGATATTTAACACTTTGGAGTGCTTTTGATCATTATCATGTTGAAAACTGCTCTTCAGGTCTCCTCATAGATGTTAAGCATTGTAAGGAATTCTACAAATGGAATTAAAGGCAGCTCCCAATGTGGACTCTTTCTACTACACTGACTACATCACCACCACATTATCCATTTCTGCAGGCTCCACTTTCTCACTCATTCACCAAATATTTGCCCTATTGTGTGCCCGGAGTTATGAAAGAATCAGGCATGCCAGAAAGAGTAAGCTTCAGGTCTTTCCCTGGAGGAACCCAGAGGAAGAGCTTTTGAGGGTAAGTGCAGAAGGAAAACAAAGAAGTCAGTGACCTGGGTGAGATGGTCTTTGACTTGTGCGTGAATCCAAGACAGTGAAAGCAGAACTCCAAAACTCCTGCGAGTGTAGAATTGAACTGCTGGGAGACATCGTATCTAACTAACCACCTTCTCTTTTTGTTCTAAATTCAAAGAGAATCCACCCTTGAAGTTTCTAGGCTTTGTAACTCCAAACACACTAAACTGAGCCATGCACTGCAGACTGAACCAAGATAGAAAACCCCCTTCTATACAATTGCAAAATACAAATAAAATTTCACTGCTCCTAAATTAGAGAGGCAGAACCCATTTCCTACCTGTATATAATAGTTAAATCAACTTCCAAAGCAGGAAATAATTGTCCCATGTATAGTCAAACCAAATTTAGTTTTGCCTCCAGAGGGTTGGGATATCCTCTCAAGTTCCCAGTTCCATCAGTAGGTAGTTTGGGTGGAACCAGGGGTCTTTTTCCTGACTGCATCGTTGAATTTTCTCTAGTATGCACAAATAGTTATTAGTTTACCAATGAAAAATACCTAAATATCTTTAAAAACAATCACCTCTGGAGTCCAGTTCTGAGAGTACATTTTTTAAAGAATCCTTTGCTGGAACTATCAAAGACCTAATTACCATGTTTACTGCCAGATTCTGTTTTCCTATACTTGATGATTTTGTCAGATGTATTTACACACAGTTTCTTCTTTACTTCTTTGAAAATGGATTCTGAGCTAAGCTTCTTGCTACATTAATTTGGGCAATAAGAAGGAGCGTGAGCAGTGACCAAATCTAGAGAAAAAGAAGGGAAACAGCTTCTGACTGCCATGTAACCAATACCAGCATCACATACTGCAAATACCATGATATCAATTGGGCTCTGTAGGTGATCTGACTCCTCTGTTGCTCCAATGGCTTGAGCAAGAGCCCCCTACCCCATGCTGGGATCCAGGGGAGACATGTTTGTCTTCATTCTTTTCATATGAATCTTAGTTACAGGTCTTCATCTTGAGAGACAAATTAAATGCTAATCATATTTAGACATCTTGAGATTCAATCCAAGTGAAAGAATGGCCGTGACTCTGCAATATTTAAGGACTCATATTTGCTTTACAGATGTCAAATTTTACTTTCTTATAGTCCAGTAGCACAGTTATTGTTTTTGTTTTTAGTTTTGTTGAAGAGTTGGCATGTGAAAACAACAGATTCTGGGGATGGGTAGTAGCTCAGTTGGAAAAGTGCTTGTTGTATGAACAGGAGGCCTGGGGTTCAGTCTCTGGAACTCACAACACAGTGGGAATGGTGGCATGCACTTGTAATCTCTGGACTGTAGAAGCTAAGAAAGGTATGCCCTTGAGGCTTGCTGGCTAGCCCACCTTGCCTACTTAGTGAGTTCTATTCCATAACCCCCCCTCCCCCCCACAAGACAACTAGTCTCACTTTAACTTGTTTCAAGCCTTTCTTCACATACCATGTATCTTGAAAAATGCTCCTAGTGGTGTAAAGCAAGAAACTTACAAAGCTTTATCTACACTGTTTTCTTGTTTCTTTTCATTAGGTAAACATAAAAGAAAACATGATAAACATATAAGTTAACAATAAAATAGAAAATCAATTCTTTAAAATGACTTTTCTCCTAAGGATGGTCAAGTACAGCCCCTGGAAAGACTTTGTGCTTGTGAACTAGAATGGCAAGACATTTGTAATATATGCTTTTTAATTAAGATATTTTTAGCAAGTTTTTCAGCACATTATTGGAGTATTTCATACATCCCTTTCCTTTCCTGAGCTAAAGACCTTTTCTTCCTTTAATGGCTGGGATGGCTTTCAAAGCTGATTTTAACAGTCAGATATTCTTAGCTACTTTCTCTCTAAGTTCCTAAATTTTTTTTTTAATGGCTCCTATCTTTTTTTATACTTTTAGGTTAAGATTGTCTTCTTCCATAGGTTCCATTTATTTTTTAGATACCTATTTGCTGTATTCCCAAGTGGGAGCTGTAATTAGCACTTAACCATCTCCGACAGGGGAGTTCTTCATTTATAACATGCAAGCGGGGATCTTCTTTCTGAAATATGCTGTAACAATTTGACAAACCTAGTCAATAGGCAAAAAGACATACATAAACGGACCTGATGATTTCATAAATGTGCTCAGTTTAACAGTAAACGATCATGTACATAATGATGATGTCATAGGCCACAAAAGCCAAATTAAACCTTCTGTGATTAGAAAATGCTACTAAAAACACCTAAAAGGAAAAGAAAAATTGTCACATACACCAATGGACATAAGATGCTTAAGACACTAAGAAGAAAACCTGCAGTCTTTGAGAGAGCTAATTTCAGAAGTATGAAGCAGAATGGGGGGTCAACTGAAATTAGGAAGAGTAAGATGTGGGACTGAAAGAGGGTGGTAAATAAGTACAAGTGTGAAGTTGACCAGGAGTAACTTCAGATGCTCCTATAGCACAGTAGGATAATTGTGATGGATGAGATTTAATTGTGTTATTTCAGTGTAATAGAGAAGATCCAGAATGTTTTCCAAACAAATAAATGCAAATGTCTGCAGTGATAGATATGTCAATCACCTGATTCTCTGATCATTGTATCCTGTACCTGTACTGAAATATCACATTGTATATTATTAGGTGTAAATTAAGAAGTAAAAAAAATCCAGTGCTTAGATCTTCGTTTATTTTCCTATTCTATTTTAAGTAATCTTGACACAAACAAATTTAAAGAGAAGAAGGTTTTATTCCATCTCACAGTTCAAGAATACAGTGCACCATGACATGGAGGGCAAGACCTCAGGAGCTCAGGGCAGCTGCTCACATATCATTGACAATTTATACAGCCCAGGATTCCAACCAGTCAATGCTCACACCCACAGGCAAGATGCGTCCTCTGATATTAAAAATTTCATGTGAAACTGTCCCTTCCCGACATTCTTAGAAGCTAATTTTAATCTCGATAATCCCTCAGAGGTATGCCTAAATAATTGTCTACTGGGTGACTCTAACTGCCAAATTGGCAGCTAACAATAACCATCACGCTTAGGAAATGTCCAATTTAACATGAGATAGGGGTCTTTTCCTTCATATTTTAGTTCTTAAATTTTTCTTTATTTCTTTTATAAAAACTATGTTTTAATTGCATTTTGTGTATTCCTACTTGATTTTTCAGTTCAATTTGGATACATTCCCTCTCTCTGCCCTTCCCCACTCCACAGTTTCTACCTTCTGCCATAATGTCTTGCATCTTTTTCTCAGTGTTTCCAAGGATTTTTTTCTTCAGACGCTTGTTGTTTTGGGCAGCATTTAACTGTATCAGTCATTTCTTTGAAACCCAGTCCTTTTTGTTGTTGTTCCCTCCCCTTGTATTACTCCAATGATGCCTATATAAACAAACTCATATGTATCAAAATTATGACCTTGGAATTAAACCTATATGTTAATCCAAAATATATTTTGGGGTTCACTTTCTATCCTTTGAATTTTATCTTACTCTAGAATATTAATACCTATCTTCCACCCCTATATGGTAATTGCAATATCTGAAAATAAGTGGGTATGTCGATTCTCGAGCCCATAGAAGCTTCACATTAAAAAAGCACAGTTTCTTTCAGATACAAAGGAAATATAATCATAAATTGCGTAGTTTGCCTGCCAACTCGGGATTTGGTGTATATCCACATATGAGGGCAACCATTTCACCTTTTTTTTTTTTCTTGGGACTGTGTTACTTTCACTTAGCCTACTGGCTTCGAGTTCCATCCATTTACTGCCAAATTTCATGCTTTCATCTTTCCTAACTGCTGCATAGAGCTCCATTGTTTAGATGTACCCATTTTTGTTATCTACTTGTCTGCTGAAGGGCACATTGGGTTGTCTCATCTCTTCCTCTTGTGACGAGAGCTGCACTAAAAAAAACACATAGCTGTGCATGTATCCTTGCCGTAGGATGAGTCTTGTGGGGACTATACCCAGACGGGTATGAGTGGCAGGCTCATTTTGAGTTCTTTTAAGGATTCTCCACACTGCTTTCCATCATGGTTTTTGTATGATTTTACCTTCCCACCAGCAGTGGAGAATGTTCTCCTTTCCCCAGACACTCTCCATTAGGGTCTTTTGTTTTTCTTGATCTTGGCCAGTCTTATTAGAGTGAGACGATACCTTAGAGTGGTTTTAGTTTGCATTTCCTTACTATTAACACTTTGAGCGTTTTTTAAGGATGTTTCTCAGCCATCTTTCCTTCCTTATTGGTTTAAAGTCTCTGTTCAGCTCTTGACTTCCATCTTTTGAGTAGGTCACTGGTTTTCTTCTTGTTTTTTTTAAGTAGTTTATATATTCTGGATGTTAATCTTGTCAGATGTATCAGTGGTGAAGGTTCCTTCCACTCTGTGGGTTTGTCTTTACTTCGTGGCTTATTTCTTTAGCTGTATGAAATTTGGAGTTTGACGAGGTCCATTTGTCTCCGTGACCTTTTTTCCTGAGCAGGCTGCTGTTTGATTAGAAGTCTTTCTATGCCCATGTCTTGTAGGTTTCTGCTGACACAACCTTTTTCTTCTATCCACCTTCAAGGTTTTGGGTTTCAAGGCTTGAATCTTTGATCCACTTGGAGTTATTTTGTGCAGGGAGAGATGTAGGGATTAATTTTGTTCTTCTAAACATGGTGGTCACAGTTTTGCCAGCAGCATTTACTGAAAATGCTATCTTTCCTCCATTGAGCTTTTTAGGTCCCTTTGTTGAATATGAGTTGTCTGAAGATATATGCGCTCAGGTTTGGATCTTCAATTTTGGTTCCATGGTCAATGGGTCAGTTTTTGTGCCAGCCACCAGGCTGTCTTTATGCCAATCCCCTTTAACACTAGCTTGAAGTTGGGTAAAGTAAACCCCCGCCTCCCCTGCCCCGTATTGCACTTTTCAATCAGGTTGGCTTTAGCTATTCAGGATTTTTTATTTTTCCATGTGAATTTAAGGATGTTTTCCCCCCAAGTCTGTGAAAACAACTCATTGGGGATTTTGATTGGGATTGCATTTAATAAGTTTATTGGGTAGCATGGACATTTTTACTATATTATTTTTCCAATGGCGTGAGCATGGGAGATCTTGCCATTTTTGATGTTGTCTTCTATCTCCTTCTTCAAGGATTTAAAAATTTGCTGTGCCAGTCTTTTGTGTCTTTGGTTAGTTTATTCCCGGTATTTTATTATTTTTTTTTTTTCGAGGCTATTGTGATTGGGAAGGTATTCTTATATTCCTTCTCCAGTGCTTGTTGTTTAAAGGAAGGCTACCGACTTTTCTAGGTTAATTTGGTCCTGCCACTACTGAAACTCTTAATCATTTTCTAGACGTTTTCTGGTGGGAGTTTTTTTTTTTTTTTTTATAAGAAACCAGTGGTTTCACACGTTCTGGCTTTATTCCTTAAAATGTCCACAGTTCCTGGGCACAGATTAAACACTCAAACATAGGTTGTAGGACTCCAACAACTGCATTTAAAAAAATAAATATATAATTTTTTTAAACATAGGATTGTTGCTCTGACTGACTGAAGCAAATGTGCTAATTTCTAGTTGTATTTTAACAAAGAAAAAAAAATCGTTTGAAGGAAAAACAGTCACAGAAAAGAAGGAAACTTCTTTCTTTCTATACACATCTGGATTTTTTTGTGGTATTTCTGCACATTTTTTTTTACTAGCTTGGGAGGCATGGGGCCTTGAGGGGCGGACCCGGGCGCTGGGCAGAGGGTCCAGAGAGTCCAGAGACCAGGGTGGCTGCACCTTTGAGCAGGATACACGGGGCGCGGGCTAGATTCAAGGCATATACCACTCCCTGCCCACCCCCCCCCCCCCCCCGTTGGACAACCTTCAGAACAAGAAAGGAAAGAAGTGATTTGGCTTTCCAATACCTAAAAAAATAAGCACAAAATTGAAAAATACAACAAGTCATACCCATAAACAATGGAGGAGGAAGAGAGCAACAACAAACAACAAACAAAAAAAGTTAACTGAAGGAGGAAAGAACAAAAAACTCGTCTATGCTATTTGTGATTTCTAAACACACAAAAGGGAAGCCCCACTGCCAGGGACACTGACGGAAATAAAAGGGACAACATTGGGGAAAGACACAGGATTATCCTGCACCAAGCTCTACCCAACCAATAAAGGAATAAGAGAGGACAAAAAGCTAACAATCGGGAAACCCCTTAGGAAGGAAGAAAGAGAAACAAGATCGTTAGAGGAATAATTTGCAGACCTATGCAGAGAAAATTAAAGAAAATAAAGAGGGAATTAAAGAAACTAAAGAGAGAGAATGAAAAACTCAAAAATGGCCTAGAGGAAGAATTCCAAATAGACAACATCAGGAAAGAAACTAAGAGGAACAGTAATTGACAACTCCGGAAAGAACTAGAGGAGGAAAAAATAAGAATATAGAGAACTAAGAGAGAGAATGAAAAAAAACTCAAAAAAGGAACCTAGGAAGGGATTACAATTAGACAAACATTCAGAAATAACTAAAGGAACAGACCAACCAACTCCAGAAAGAAACTAAGAAGGAGAAAAAAACAAAAACTTCCGAAAGGAAGTAGAACACTGAAAAAAGGAAGCCAACCAACGAAGAAGGAGCACCAAGAAGAGATTGAGAAGCACCAAAGAAGAAGATGGAGGAGCTCAAAAAGGAAAATGGAAGTACTAAAAAAACACAGGATGAAATGAAAAAGAATTAGAACACTCAACATTCAATTCAAGAAGAAAGGAAAGGAAAAAGCCTCAGAAAGATAGAATGGAGAAGCAGAACAAGAAATATCAAGAATGGAAAAGATAAACAGAGCATATTAAAAAAGCTCAAATAAAGACTACTAAAAATTTAAAAATTACACATAACGGGGGAAACAACCAGGAAATATGACACACTATGAAAAGGTGTTCAAGAGCATCCGTATCATGGAATGAGGAAGGAGAAGATCTCAAAGAGTAATAAGAATTGATCAGAATCAAATTCAACAGAATAGTAAATGAAAACTTCCCCAAACTAAAAATAGACAAACCCATACAAATAAACAAAAGAAGCACATAGGGACCCCAAAACAGACAAGATCAGAAAAAAACACCCCACGCCATATTATAGTTTAAAATGCTGGATGCCCAAAATAAAGACAAAAATTCTGATAGGGCTACCAAAAAGAAAAAACAAGTCACATACAAAAGGAAACCCGTCAAGAATTACAACTTGACTTCTCAGCCTACAAACAGAAAGCAAAAGAAGAACATGGAGCAAAGCATTACCCAGTGTTAAAGGGGGACTACGGGTATTGCCAACCCAGATTATAACTTTACCCAAGCAAAAAATGATCGACTTATACGTTGAACGAAGAGGAAAAAATCTTTTCCAAATGACATAAAAGATGATGGAAACTACATGTCTGGGAAAACCAACTCTTCATAAACAAATTACTTAGAAAGCCAATCAATAAGGATAGAAAGATAAGGAGGCAAACAAATCCTTCAAAAACACCTAAAGGGAATAAGAAACTAAGTAAAACAGATAACTCAATAGGAAGCAAAATTACAAGAGGCATAGAAGCACCAAAAAGTGGATAAGTAGTAAAATAGAAAGAAAAAAAGCAAAACAATCCTATTCCTTCAAATTAATAACCTTAAAATATATAATGGAGAACTAAAACTCACCCAAACAAAAGGGCACCTAGACCTCGCCGGCAGAACTCGGATCCTAGCGAAACAAACCCCATCTATATGCTGACTACAAAAAACCCATCTCAAATTATTCAAGATGGGCAAACACATACTTAAGGTGAAGGGATGGAAAGAAAGTATTCCAAGCAAATGGTTACCAAAAAGAAAGCAGGTGTGGCTATTCTAAATCAGGAACAAAATAGACTTCTAAGCAAAAGAAATTAAAAGACATAAGAAGGGCCTACTTACATCTTTATTTAAAGGAAACATATTGACGATGAAGATTTCTCCATAACATAAATATATAATGCCACCTATATACACCGGCCTGCACCAAACTTTGTAAAAATTCTTCAGGATCTAAGGCACAGATTAACCCCATAGCATCACTAAATACTTAGGGGATTTCAATAACCCATTAAGTCCCTAGACAGGTCAACAGGACAAAGGATTAAACAGAGAGACATCCAAACTAAATGACACAATACACCAAATGGACCTCACAGACATCTATCGTATATTCTTCAACCCCAATACACACAGAGGAACACACTTCTTAGCCCCTTCATGAACATTCTCCAAAATAGACCATTATAACTGGGGACACAGGGAAAAACTCAACAAAATCAAAAAGATTGAAATAACTTAATTTCATGCATCCTTCTATCAGTGCACATACAATGCCTAGATAAAACTCAATATCAAACACCAGAATAAATCCTACATCCTACAAGCAACACATGGAGAACTAAACAACACTCTTCTGAGATTTAATTGAGTTTGAAAGGTCTAAGGAAGGAAATAAAGAAAGAAATTAAAACATTCCTGGAACTGAATGACAATTGACAATACAACACAACACAGCAAAATCTATGGGGACACTTTAAAAGCAGTCCTAAGAGGGAGATTTATATCTCTAAGTGCCTTACATTTAAAAGAAACAGGAAGAGAACAAACAAGTGAAAATGAAAGACCTAACACTGCAGATAAAAAATACATTGAGAAACAACCCCAACAAATGACACCCTACACGGACCAGCAGAGACAAAGAAGAATAAATTAAACAAAAATCATAAAGCAGAGATCAATGAAATAGAAACAAAAGAAAAAAAAACCATACAAAAAATCAATTGAATCCAAAAGCTTGTTCTTTGAGAGAATAAATCAGATAGGACCCAGAACCTCTAGCCTCATGTTAACCCAACCAAGGAACACGGATGGGAAACAATTCCTATAATCAAACTAGAATCTTGATTGGATGAAAGTGGAAACATTACAATAGATAAGAAAAAAGATCCAGACAATACAAGCGGACTACCTTTGCCACAAAACTTTCAATACTCTACTAAGTTTTTGAAATACCTAAGAAGAAATGATGAATATCTGAAAATCCTGGGAATCACCAAAGCTCAACCAAAAGAGATTGACAGCCTAAACAGGACCAATAGTACCCAGTGAAGAAATCGAAGATGTAATTAAGTAGCCTACGCCAACCGAAAACAATGCGCCAGGCCCAGATTTTTTCACAGCAGAATTTTATAAATATTTCGAAAAGACATACAACCATTATCTACTTTAAATTGTATAAGGATACAAACGGAGGGAGTTTTCCCAGATTCTTTCTATGAAGGCAGCATTACGCTACTACCAAAACCCAGGGAAAGATACAACCCAAAAAGAAAAATACAGACCCCGACTCGCCCTAATGAACACATGAGCCAAAATTCTAAAAACTAGGGATGTCTGGCAAATCGATACAGCTCACATCCAAGGAAAATTCATCCCAACTCATACCAAGTGGAGTTGCATTAACCAGAGATGCAGGGATGGTTCAAACATACGAAAATCAATAAAACATCATCAAACATAATCAATGAAACTTGTCAAGGGACAAAAAGACCACACCATCATCTGCAATTGATGCGAGAAAAGCCTTTGACAAAGAATCCAGCATCGGCTTGTTTCATGTTAAGAGTCCTGGAGGGAATTGGACCAGAGATCATTCCGTCTAAAAATGTATATCAAAGCCATATGATACAGGCGTAAACCCGACAAGCCAATAATCGATCCTAGCAATGCCCAATAAGAAAGAAGTAATTGATTCAGAAGCATTCCCCTTGAATGGTAGACAGCAATACACCCCATTGAAGTAGAGAAAACTCAAGGCAAAGGCCCATTAGCACCGAACCTGTCACCAAATCTCAAAACTTTTCTTCAATAATAAGTGCTGGAAACCCTTGTGCCTAAGAGGCAAATAAAGGCAAAAGGACTATAGAAAGAGGAAAAGGGAATAATTAAAGGTAAGTTTCTTAATTGGACAAAAAAGAAGAAAACAAAAGGCTATCCCTTTTTAACACATTGCTAAGGAAGAAAATCAATGAATGATCTAAAACCTAAAGGTCGAAAAAAAACACTTGCTAGAACTCACCAGAAAAAACATACACTAAGAAGATGTATTTAAGAGGCTAATTGGATTAAAGAAGTAGGCAGAAGGATAACAAAATAAAATCTTTAGAAGAAAATAATACAGATAAGCCTTCTACACCATACAAAGCAAGCAACGGACAGAAGGACCTCACCAGGTTGTGAGGACCTTCCCACTCACAAATTAAGCACTCCCAAAAAAAAAACAAAAAAATACACAAAGGGGAAAAAACACAAACCTAACCAAAGCACACCAGGATCTCCTAACCAAAAACCTTTCTAAACCCAAACTAAAAAAGGGAAATGAGGAAGACTATTCAGAAGAATGACAAACCTCCATTGCTTCATGGATGGGAAGATAAATTATTAAAGAATAAAAAATTTTCCATTCCTCCCAAAACATTTTAGTGTACAGATTTAATGCAATCCCCAATCAAAATCCCCAATGAGTGTTATTCACAGGCTTGGAAGGAAAACATCCTCTAATTCATTATGGAAAAACTAAAAGACCTGAATAGCCAAAGCAATCCTGAGTTGAAAAGTGGCCAATGCAGGGGGATCGCTATTAAAACCAGACAATTCAAAACATATACTACGGGCCTATATCATAAAAACAGCTTAAAGGGTTACTGGCACTAAACAACCACAGACCAGTTGACCCAATGGAATAAAACTGAAAGATCCAAAACTGAGCTCATACAATTTTCAGCCATCTCCATATTTGACCAAGGGGGCCAAGAAGACACAATGGAGAAGACAGCATCTTCAGCAAGTTGGTGTTGGCCAAACTGGGATCATCATTTGTAGAAGAATGAAATGGGTTAAAACCCCTACAGTCACCTCTCACCTTGTACAGAAGTCAACACTAAATGGATCAAAAACCACAATATGAAACCAAAAAAAATGTGCAGAATACCACAAAAAAATCCAGATGTGTATAGAAAGAAAGAAGTTTCCTTCTTTTCTTGACTTGTTTCCTTCAAACTATTTTTTTTCTTTGTTAAATCAACTAGAATTAGCAGCATTTGCTTCAGTCATTCAGAGCAACAATGCTATTTATAAAAACAATTAATATATTGATTTTTTGAAAATTCAGTTGTTGAGTCATTCAACTATTGTTTGAGTTTACAATCTGTGCCAGGAACTGTGGACAATTTTAAGGAATAAAGCCAACTTGACCACTGTTCTTATGAAAAAAAAAAACAAAAAACTCCACCAGAAAACTTCTAGAAATGATTAAGAGTTTCAGTAAAGTGGCAGGACACAAAATTAACCTAGAAAAGTCGGTAGCCTTCCTTTACACCAACAATAAGCAACTGGAGAAGGAATATAAGAATACCTTCCCAATCACAATAGCCTCAAAAAAAAAAAATAAATAAAATACCTGGGAATAAACCTAACCAAAGACACCAAAGACTGCCACAGCAAAAATTTTAAAACCATGAAGAAGGAGATAGAAGACAACATCAAAAATGGCAAGATCTCCCATGCTCACGCATTGGAAAAATTAATATAGTAAAAATGTCCATTCTACCCAAATTAAACTTATTAAATGCAATCCCAATCAAAATCCCCATGAGCTTTTTCACAGACTTGGGGGAAAAAATCCTTAAATTCACATGGAAAAATAAAAAATCCTGAATAGCTAAAGCAACCCTGAGTGAAAAGTGCAATACGGGGCAGGGGAGGCGGGGGTTTACTTTACCCAACTTCAAGCTATGTTACAGGGCTATTGTCATAAAGACAGCCTGGTGCTGGCACAAAAACTGACCCATTGACCAATGGAACAAAATTGAAGATCCAAACCTGAGCTCATATATCTTCAACCACCTCATATTCAACAAAGGGACCTAAAAAGCTCAATGGAGGAAAGATAGCATTTTCAGTAAATGCTGCTGGCAAAATTGGACCACCATTTGTAGAAGAACAAAATTAATCCCCTACATCTCTCCCTGCACAAAAATAAACTCCAAGTGGATCAAAGATCTCAACCTTGAAACCCAAAACCTTGAAGGTGATAGAAGAAAAAGTTGTCAGCAACCTACAAGACATGGGCATAGGAAAAGACTTTCTATATCAAACAGCAGCTGCTCAGGAAATAAGGTCAACGGCAGACAAATGGGACCTCGTCAAACTCAAATTTTCCATACAGCTAAAGAAATAATCCACGAAGTAAAGACAAAACCCACAGAGTGGAAGGAGACCTTCACCACTGATACATCTGACAGAGTATTAACATCCAGAATATATAAACTACTTAAAAAAAAACAAAGAAGAAAACCAGTGACCTACTCAAAAGATGGAGTCAAGAGCTGAACAGAGACTTTACCAATAAGGAAGTAAAGATGGCTGAGAAACATCTTAAAAAACGCTCAACATTGTTAATAATTAAGGAAATGCAAACTAAAACCACTCTAAGGTATCTCACTCTAATAAGACCGGCCAAGATCAAGAAAACAAAAGACACCTACTTGGAGAGTTTCTGGGGAAAGGAGAACATTCATCCACTGCTGGTGGGAATGTAAACTCCTACAACCATTATGGAAAGCAGTGTGGAGAATCCTTAAAAGACTCAAAATGAGCCTGCCACTCATACCCCTCCTGGGTATATCCCCACAAGACTCATCCTACTGCAAAGATACATGCACAGCTATGTTTAGTGCAGCTCTCTTCACAATAGTGAAGAGATGGAACCAACCCAAATGACCCTCAACAGACAAGTAGATAACAAAAATGTGGTACATCTAAACAATGGAGCTCTATGCAGCAGTAGAGAAAGATGACATCATGAAATTTGCAAGTAAATGGATGGAACTCGAAGCCATTATGCTAAGTGAAGTAACACAGTCCAAGAAAAAAAAAAAAAGGTGAATGGTTTCCCTCATATGTGGATGCTGACACCAAATCCCTAGTTGGCAGGCAAACTACGCAAATTTATTATTATATTTCTTTGTATCTGAAAGAAACTGTGCTTTTATAATGTGAATCTCTTAATGGGCTCGAGAATCGACCTACCACTTATATTCAGATATTGCAATTACCATATAGGGGTGGAAGATATGTATTCATATTCTAGAGTAAGATAAAATTCAAAGGATAGAAAGTGAACCCCAAAATATATTTTGGAATTAACATATAGTTTATTCCCAAAGGTCATAATTTTGATACATATGAGTTGTTTATATAGGCATAATTGGAGTAATACAAAGGGGAGGGAACAACAACAACAAAAGGACTGGGTCAAAGAACTGACTGATACAGTTAAATTCTGCCCAAAACAACAAGCGTCTGAAGAAAAAAATCCTTGGAAACACTGAGAAAAAGATGCAAGACATGTATTGGAGAATGTATAAACTGTGGAGTGGGGAAGGGCAGAGAGAGGGAATGTATCCAAATTGGACTGAAAAATCAAGTATGAAATATACAAAATGTCAATTAAAACATAGTTTTATAAAAGAAATAAAGAAAAATTAAGAACTAAAATATGAAGGAAAAGACCCCTATCTCATGTTAAATTGGACATTTCCTAAGCGTGATGGTTATTGTTAGCTGCCAATTTGGCAGTTAGAGTCACCCAGTAGACAATTATTTAGGCATACCTCTGAGGGATTATCTAGATTAAAATTAGCTTCTAAGAATGTCGGGAAGGGACAGTTTCACATGAAATTTTTAATATCAGAGGACGCATCTTGCCTGTGGGTGTGAGCATTGACTGGTTGGAATCCTGGGCTGTATAAATTGTCAATGATATGTGAGCAGCTGCCCTGAGCTCCTGAGGTCTTGCCCTCCATGTCATGGTGCACTGTATTCTTGAACTGTGAGATGGAATAAAACCTTCTTCTCTTAAGTTTTTTTTTTGTCAGATTACTTTAAAATAGCAATAGGAAAAGAAACTAAGATACTAAGCACATGGCTTTTTTTTTACTTCTTAATTTACACCTAATAATATACAATGTGATATTTCAGTACAGGTACAGGATACAATGATCAGAGAATCAGGTGATTGACATATCTATCACTGCAGACATTTGCATTTATTTGTTTGGAAAACATTCTGGATCTTCTCTATTACACTGAAATAACACAATTAAATCTCATCCATCACAATTATCCTACTGTGCTATAGGAGCATCTGAAGTTACTCCTGGTCAACTTCACACTTGTACTTATTTACCACCCTCTTTCAGTCCCACATCTTACTCTTCCTAATTTCAGTTGACCCCCCATTCTGCTTCATACTTCTGAAATTAGCTCTCTCAAAGACTGCAGGTTTTCTTCTTAGTGTCTTAAGCATCTTATGTCCATTGGTGTAGTAGCATTTTCTTTTCCTTTTTAGGTGTTTTTAGTAGCATTTTCTAATCACAGAAGGTTTAATTTGGCTTTTGTGGCCTATGACATCATCATTATGTACATGATCGTTTACTGTTAAACTGAGCACATTTATGAAATCATCAGGTCCGTTTATGTATGTCTTTTTGCCTATTGACTAGGTTTGTCAAATTGTTACAGCATATTTCAGAAAGAAGATCCCCGCTTGCATGTTATAAATGAAGAACTCCCCTGTCGGAGATGGTTAAGTGCTAATTACAGCTCCCACTTGGGAATACAGCAAATAGGTATCTAAAAAATAAATGGAACCTATGGAAGAAGACAATCTTAACCTAAAAGTATAAAAAAAGATAGGAGCATATTTAAAGAACTTAGAGAGAAAGTAGCTAAGAATATCTGACTTTAAAATCATCTTTGAAAGCCATCCAGCCATTAAAGGAAGAAAGGTCTTTAGCCAAGATGAGAGGGAAAGGGATGTATGAAATACTCCAATAATGTGCTGAAAAACTTGCTAAAAATATCTTAATTAAAAAGCATATATTACAAATGTCTTGCCATTCTAGTTCACAAGCACAAAGTCTTTCCAGGGGCTGTACTTGACCATCCTTAGGAGAAAAGTCATTTTAAAGAATTGATTTTCTATTTTATTGTTAACTTATATGTTTATCATGTTTTCTTTTATGTTTACCTAATGAAAAGAAACAAAGAAAACAGTGTAGGATAAAGCTGTTAAGTTCTTCTTGCTTTACACCACTAGAGCATTTTCAGATACATGGGTATGTGAAGAATGCTTGAAACAAGTTAAAGTGAGACTAGTTGTCTTGTGGGGGGGAGGGGGGGTTATGGAATAGAACTCACTAAGTAGGCAAGGTGGGCTAGCCAGCAAGCCTCAAGGGCATACCTTTCTTAGCTTCTACAGTCCAGAGATTACAAGTGCATGCCATCATTCCCAGCTTTGTTGTGAGTTCCAGAGACTGAACCCCAGGCCTCCTGTTCATACAACAAGCACTTTTCCAACTGAGCTACTACCCATCCCAAAGACTGGTTGTTTTCACAGTGACCAGACTCTTCACAAAAACTAAAAACAAAAACAAATTACTGTGCTCACTGGACTATAAGAAAGTAAAATTTGACATCTGTAAAGCAAATATGAGTCCTTAAATATTGCAGAGTCACGGCCATTCTTTCACTTGGATTGAATCTCAAGATGTCTAAATATGATTAGCATTTAATTTGTCTCTCAAGATGAAGACCTGTAACTAAGATTCATATGAAAAGAATGAAGACAAACATGTCTCCCCTGGATCCCAGCATGGGGTAGGGGGCTCTTGCTCAAGCCATTGGAGCAACAGAGGAGTCAGATCACCTACAGAGCCCAATTGATATCATGGTATTTGCAGTATGTGATGCTGGTATTGGTTACATGGCAGTCAGAAGCTGTTTCCCTTCTTTTTCTCTAGATTTGGTCACTGCTCACGCTCCTTCTTATTGCCCAAATTAATGTAGCAAGAAGCTTAGCTCAGAATCCATTTTCAAAGAAGTAAAGAAGAAACTGTGTGTAAATACATCTGACAAAATCATCAAGTATAGGAAAACAGAATCTGGCAGTAAACATGGTAATTAGGTCTTTGATAGTTCCAGCAAAGGATTCTTTAAAAAATGTACTCTCAGAACTGGACTCCAGAGGTGATTGTTTTTAAAGATATTTAGGTATTTTTCATTGGTAAACTAATAACTATTTGTGCATACTAGAGAAAATTCAACGATGCAGTCAGGAAAAAGACCCCTGGTTCCACCCAAACTACCTACTGATGGAACTGGGAACTTGAGAGGATATCCCAACCCTCTGGAGGCAAAACTAAATTTGGTTTGACTATACATGGGACAATTATTTCCTGCTTTGGAAGTTGATTTAACTATTATATACAGGTAGGAAATGGGTTCTGCCTCTCTAATTTAGGAGCAGTGAAATTTTATTTGTATTTTGCAATTGTATAGAAGGGGGTTTTCTATCTTGGTTCAGTCTGCAGTGCATGGCTCAGTTTAGTGTGTTTGGAGTTACAAAGCCTAGAAACTTCAAGGGTGGATTCTCTTTGAATTTAGAACAAAAAGAGAAGGTGGTTAGTTAGATACGATGTCTCCCAGCAGTTCAATTCTACACTCGCAGGAGTTTTGGAGTTCTGCTTTCACTGTCTTGGATTCACGCACAAGTCAAAGACCATCTCACCCAGGTCACTGACTTCTTTGTTTTCCTTCTGCACTTACCCTCAAAAGCTCTTCCTCTGGGTTCCTCCAGGGAAAGACCTGAAGCTTACTCTTTCTGGCATGCCTGATTCTTTCATAACTCCGGGCACACAATAGGGCAAATATTTGTTGAATGAGTGAGAAAGTGGAGCCTGCAGAAATGGATAATGTGGTGGTGATGTAGTCAGTGTAGTAGAAAGAGTCCACATTGGGAGCTGCCTTTAATTCCATTTGTAGAATTCCTTACAATGCTTAACATCTATGAGGAGACCTGAAGAGCAGTTTTCAACATGATAATGATCAAAAGCACTCCAAAGTGTTAAATATCAGCTGCCTTGTGAAATCTCAGGGTAGAGGTCTGGACAACCTTTATTTTCTACTACTGCTGCTGCTGCTGTTGCTGCTGCTACTACTACTACTACTACTACTACTACTACTGATTGCTGGTTGACTCTAAACTTTAAATGATTGCTTTTAAAATTACACAGTCCATCCTTTCAGTGGAGGAAATGCCTCCACATTTATCACATATTTGAACACTTGGACTCCAGTTGGTGGTGCTGTTTGGGAAGTTATGGAAGCTTTACCAGCTGTGGCCTTGGAGGAAATAAGCCACTGAGGGTGGAATTTGAGAGTCTGTGGCCTCATTCCTTTCCCAGGTCACAGTCTGTTTCCTGAATGTAGGTGGAAATGTGATCTTTCTGTTCCTGCCATGGCTCCCTGCCCTCTGGATGATCCTTCTGGGGCTGTAAGCTCCCCCCAAACTCTCCCTTCTATAAGTTCCCTTGATCATAATATTTTATCATGGCAACAGAAACAACTAATACAGTAAAGATGCTAACTCTGGAAGGAACAGAGATTTGCCAGAGGACAAACCTCAAGTTAGTGGCAGAAGTCACACTTGAACACAGATTTCCTTTTATGCATGTCATATTGTTTTTTTATTTTATTATTTTTTATTTTATGGATATGAGTGTATTATAGCCTGCATGTAGGTAGGTGCACCCCATGTTGTGCAATGCTAGAGGAGGTCAGAAGAGGACTCTGGATACCCTGGAACTGGAGTTACAGATAGCTGTTAGCCACCATGTTGGTACTGGAAATTGAACCTGGGTCCTCTGCAAGAGCAGACAGTGCTCTTAACCACTGAGCCATCTCTCTAGCCCCACACTTCATATTCTTAAGAATGTTCTGAACACCATACTGGTACTCTGATTGCTGTTGGAAGTTAGAGGCAAATCATAATAAAATATGTTAGCATCCCCATTGAGCAAAATGCTCTATACGCTATGCCCTAATTAAAATATAGAACTTTAACTTAAAAATATTAAATTCCTCTACAAGTTAAAAAAAAAGACACTTGCTTTAGAGGACTCTGCTGTTGAAAAACTGTAGTCTCTCAGTACAGATGACAGGTGCCTGAGCAATGACTGAATGTGACTGGATGGGATTCTGCTTCCAGAATGCTTTTTCTACTCCCTGATTTTCTAGAGCTTGGTGACTTTGAGAATGTCACTCAAAGTGAGAAGAAAATGTGCTCAATTCAGGATAATGAGCTACAGAAGAGGTAGTCTTCTGCAGGAAGCAGACTTGCTAGAATAAAGCTTTGGTTACTTACTGTATTTTTAATATAATCCTCTTGAAGACTAGAGTGCTGTAAGTTCACAGCTTTCCCTTCCATTGACCTCTCCTCCGAATTTGAAGGTCTGGGGAACCCCATACCATCTACAAAACCAAACTGATAAGAGAGCTAATAAAGAAGAAAACACCTTGCTTAATGATGGAACAAGGAAAATCAGAGGTTTAAATGGCTAATGATGTTGATTTGTGAAGAAAGAGGAACAGGATCAGGTCCTATGGATGTGAACAAGGTAGAGGAGTGTTTGGATGACTCCTGGCTTATAAAATTGAGCTTAGAGAAAGATAAAGTATCCAAAGATTATAATGATTCCATTATAATCTCCACTTTGAGGAGCTGTATCAATAAGAACATGGAGCCTCTCCAGGATGTCACGTGCTCTTTGAGTTTTTCTGGCTATTATTGTCATCTTCCATGATGAGGTGAGTAAGGAGCAGAACTGCGCTGTTCTTTTACATAGTATTAAGTGTACTCCAAAACTCTATGAATCTCAGATGGATAAAAAACTAAATCTGCCTGAAGATAGGGGATAGATGATAAAGAAATTTACCAGAGACTAAGTAGTATCCACCAGCACTTGAGGATGATACAAGGCTGGCCCATGGATGTCAACCCCAAATACCACACCCTGCAAAATTATCTATCATAGTTGAAAGGGAATGGAAAATTTTCCATGACATGAATAGACTGAAATAATTCATGTCCACCAAGCCAGACCCACAGAGAATACTCAAAGCAACAAGAAGGACTGAAAATATGAATAAGTATACCAAAGAGGTTAGAGAAAGAAAACAAAGGAAATTGTAATTACAAAAACACAGAATAGGACCAAGAACACAAACCAATTAAAATGGCAGTAAACGATACACATCTTTAAATAACAACTCCAAAAATCAGTTACCTCAACTCCCCAATCAAATGACACAGAATAGTAGAATAGATTAAGAAATAAAATCCATCTTTTTTAATATTCAGGAAACTCATTTCATCTTCAAGGATAGACACTACCTAATGGTCAAAGAACAGAAAGTACAACCCAAGATTCTGGAAAGGCAGGAACAAACCAAACTCAAACCTAGTAGAGGAGAAGAAATAACAAAAATTAGAGCAGAAATTAGTGAAATAGAAACAAGATAATACAAAGAATCAAGGAATCTAAGAACTGGTTCATTGAAAAGTAAAGTAGAAATAAGGAAAGTAGAAATAAGGAAACGCAATATTTTTTAAGTGAACCAATTAGCATCAGGCTGCTAGGGGATATTTTAGGTGGAGTATGGAGATCTAAGTGGATGGAGAGCTTTTGCTGATTGGGGGTTGTTGCTCTCCCTTTTGCAGGAACATTTATCTTTTTGGAGATTTACCTTCTGCCTGAAAGTTTCATTTTGATTATATGGCAATTAGCAGGAGAGATTCAGTTTGATTGTTCTGGTCTGCTGGAGCTCAGTCCAAAGCAGTGTCCTCCTATAAACTTTAACAGTAGAAATAAGTAGAATTCAGGAGTTCCCTGAACCTGAAGTCCACCCTGGTCTACAGAGTGAGTTCCAGGACAGTCAGAGCTACAGGGAGACCTTGTCTTAAAAAGATTTAAAAAAAGAAAAAGAAAATCATTTTATTTTTATTTTTAATTTTCTAGCTAAAATTTACGCCTCTGAGAATATGCAGAAAGTAGATAGTATTGGTAATATATGTGACACAAATTACTTTGACAATATGTTACTCTTGTTACAGGTGTTCCAAAATAATGTTTATGTGGAAATAATAGGTGCTATTAAAATTGATGTCAGATTTTGTTTATTATTAATCAATAATCATGTACATTACTATATCTAAAATGTATATGTATATATAATTACCCAAATAGATTATAGTATTGCTTCCTTTGCTATGTTTTATATTTAATAACAAAATTTAAAATATATAATTCTGAAAAGGCAATCTTAAGGCAAAGATATCTGCAAATACAAAGCTTACTTATTGCTGACACAACTCCATCTTTTTAGATGAAAACCTGGTGTTTATGATACTAGTGGTCAAGAGGTCAAACTTTGAAACCTGCTGTGTCTATTGTCTGCTTGCGTGTGTGTGTGTGTGTGTGTGTGTGTGTGTGTGTCTAACATAGGAGAACTGTGAGTGAAGTGAAGGGTTGAGGAGCAGTGGTGCATGAAAATGAGACTGCAAAGTCATCCAGGCTTATCAACAAGTGTTCCCAGGAAAGTTGGTTGGGTCCTGGTCCAGGAATGTCACACTCTCAGACTTAAATGTAGAGTTACAAACAAGCAATGCATACCCAGCAGCCACCCAATTGTGGGTTTTTTTTTTCAGTTCATGCAGTCACTATTTTACCCCATATGAAAAGTTCTCAAGGTTCATGACAATAATGGATTTATATGCATGGTCTTTCTCATAGGCCAAGATCAGGAAATAAAACAAATGACCTAAGAGTATAATATAAGAAAATAATAACAAGTTAGAAAGGGAAACAATGAAATCCTAATAAATCTGTAGTCTATTGATAAAGCAAATATGGGGAGCTGGAGATTTGAATCTCCACCATCTTTTGCTTTAGATTGTCTGGGGGACTAACAGAACACAGCTGTTTCTAGATAAAACGCTCTTGAACCACAAGTGTAGACAATAAAAAAGCATACCTATCATGTAATTTCAAGTGTTTATTTGACCTTGTAAAAATTTAATTGTAAACCCCATTCATCTATTTCTTCAATGAGAACAAAGACCTAAATTTAGTAGCTATTTACTGCAAGCCAAACAATTTATATATTTTTCTTCATATAACTTGTAAAGAGCTTGAGGCCCAGGTGGATAAAGATCTTGCTAATCTCATCAGGTGAAAGGGCCACAACAAACCCTTGCTGATTTTACAATCCTATCTTGCTTCTCTAATTTGTACCAGGGAATTTTTATATTTAGTTGGGGAGAAGTTGCAGGCTATGTCTCTTTAAACATAAAATCAAATTAAATATGGCAATATATGTTTACATATTTCTTCAACAACCCAAACTGAATAAAAAGAAAGGAAAGGTATTATTTGAATGTACAAGCATTCAAATATGAAGAGAGCAGGAGAGGATATAAATGCAGCAACATGTTAGTAATGGCAGAGCAGATGGATGACTGATGCTTGGAGTGACTGAAGGATGCTGAGCCTAAGCTGGTTGTGAGAACCCTGGGAAAGCAAGCTGACTTATGTTGCACTTGTCCCCAAATATCAGATATAAGTGGTTTTCTGGAAATGAGAAAACTCAGAGATGAATAAAGTGGATGGGGGGATAAGCAGGTTTAAGATGTGCTATCAAAAGCTCAAATAAAGATTATGAAAATTTTAAAAATACACAAAACTGGAACAACCAGGAAATATGGGACACTATGAAAAGATCAAACCTCTGCATCATAGGAATAGAGGAAGGAGAAGAATCTCAAGAGAACAGTATTGATCAGATCTTCAACAGAATAATAGATGAAAATTTCCCCCAAACTAAGAATAGACAAACCCATAGGAATACAAGAAGTACATAGGACTCCAAATAGACAAGATCAGAAAAGAAACTCCCCACGCCATATCATAATTAAAATGCTCGATTCCCAAAACAAAGACAAAATCCTGAGGGCTATCAAAGAAAAAAAGTCACATACAAAGGGAAACCCATCAGAATTACAACTGACTACTTGGTGCAAACCAAGAAAGTAAGAAGACCATGGAGCAAAGCATTCCCAGTATTAAAGGGCTATGGATGCCAACTCAGAATACTATAACCAGCAAAAAAGTCAATTATAGTTGAAAGAGAGAGAAAAATCTTCCATGACATAAACAAAATGATAGAACACATGTCCGGAAAATCAACTCCAGAAAATACTTGAAGCAATTCAAAGGACAGAGGAGAGAAGCAACTTTCCCCAAGCACCTAGGAAAAGAAACTAATAAAAAATATAACCATAGGAGTAGAATTAGAAACTAAAAGACCAAATGGATAATAAGGTTAAAGGAAACAACATCCATCTTTCAATTACAACCTTAAATATTAATGGACTAAACTCCCCAATCAAAAGACATAGACTGGGAGAATAGATTAGGACACAAAATCCATCTATATGCTGTGTACAAGAAACCCATCTCAATTTCAAGGATAGGCACCAACTTAAGGTGAAGGGATGGAAGAAAGTATTCCAAGCAAATAGTACCAAAAAGAAAGCAGGTGTTGCTATTCTAATATCAGACAAAATAGACTTCAAAGTAAAAGAAATCAAAAGAGACAAAGAGGGCCATTACAACTTTATTTTTTTTTTCTGATTTGAAAAAACATTTTATATATTTTTTTAATTTAATTTTTATTGATGCTTTGTGCATTTCGTACATCATTTTCCAATTCAGATCAGGCATATTTCCCTTTCCCTTCCCCCCCACCCCCACCCCATCCCAGATCATGTATTCTGCCATAACTGTCCTGCATCTTTCAGGTTTAAGGGACTATGAATGCCAACCCAGAATACTTTACCCAGCAAAATGTCAACTATACTTGAAGGAGAGAGAAAAATCTTCCATGACATAAAGAAGATGATGGAATACATGTCTGGAAAACCAACTCTTCATAAAATACTTGAAGCAATTCAAAGGGCAGAAGAGAGGAGCAACAATCCTCAAACACCTAGGAAAAGAAACTAATAAAACAACTTTATTAAAGGAACTTGACAATGAAGATCTCACAATCATGAACATATACACACCCAAACTTTACAAAGACAATTCTTCAAGATCTCAAGGCACAGATTAACCCAGCACACTGATAGTAGGGGACTTCAATACCCCACTAAGTCCTTTAGACAGATCAACAGGACAAAGGATAAACAGAGAGACATGTAAACTGAATGATACAGTACACCAAATGGACCTCACAGACATCTATCAAATATTCCACCCAAACACCAGAGAATACACTTTCTACTCAGCACCCCATGGAACATTCTCCAAAATAGACCATATACTGGGACACAGGAAAAAACTCAACAAATACAAAAAGATTGAAATAATCTCATGCATTATATCAGACCACAGTGCTATAAAACTCAATATCAACACCAGGATAAGCCCTATAACCTACAAGAATACATGAAGACTAAACAACACTCCCCTGAATAATTAATGGGTCAAGGAAGAAATAAAGAAAGAAATAAAAACATTCCTGGAACTGAATGAAAATGATAATACAACACAACAAAACCTATGGGACACTTTAAAAGCAGTCCTAAGAGGGAAGTTTATAGCTCTAAGTGCCTTACATTAAAAAAAAAAAAAGAGCACAAGTGAATGATCTAACACTGCAACTAAAAATACTTGAGCGACAACAAATGAACCCTAAAAGCAGACAAGAAGATAAAACAAAAATCAGAGCAGAGGTCAATGAAATAGAAACAAAGAAAACCATACAAAAAAAATCAGTGAATCCAAAAGTTGGTTCTTTGAGAGAATAAACAAGATAGACCTCTAGCCCAGTTAACCAAAAGAAAGAAAGAACAACTCCAAATCAATACAATCTGTGATGAAGGGGGAAATAGCACAACAGACAATGAAAAGATCCACACAATCATATGGGAATACTTCAAAAACCTATACTCTACTAAGTTTGAAAACCTAGAGGAAATGGATGAATATCTGAAATCCTGGGAATCACCAAAGCTCAACCAAGAAGAGATAGACAGCCTAAATAGACCAATAATACATGAAGAAATTGAAGATGTAATAAGAAGCCTCCCAAACAAAAATGCCCAGGCCCAGATGGTTTCAGGGCAGAATTCTATAAAGTATTTCAAAACGATTTACAATCAGTACTACTCAAGTTGTTTAGAAGGATACAAATGGAGGGAGCTCTCCCAGATTCCTTCTGTGAAGCCAGCATCACGCTATTACCAAAACCAGGTAAAGATACAACCAAAAAGGAGAACTATAGACCCATCTCCCTAATGAACACAGATGCCAAAATTCTAAACAGGATACTGGCAAATCGCATACAGACCCACATCAAGAAGATCATCCATCATGACCAAGTTGGATTCATACCAGAGATGCAGGGATGGTTCAACATATGAAAATCAATAAATATCATCAAGCATATAAATGGACTGAAAGACAAAAACCACACCATCATCTCAATTGATGCGGAGAAAGCCTTTGACAAAATTCAACATCCCTTCATGTTTAAAGTCCTGGAGGGAATTGGATTGGAGGGATCATTCCTTAATGTAATCAAAGCCATATACAGGAAACCCACAGCCAATATCATCCTAAATGGGGAAACGACAGCGGCATTCCCTTTAAGGGTAGGAACTCGGCAAGGCTGCCCCCTGTCACCACTCCTCTTCAATATAGTGCTTGAAACCCTTGCTAGGGCAATAAGGCAAGAAAAGGAAATTAAAGGAGTTCTAATCGGAAAAGAGGAAGTCAAACTATCCCTTTTTGCTGATGATATGATTGTATACTTAAGGGATGCTAAGAACTCCACCAGTAAACTCCTAGAAATGATTAAGAACTTCAGTAAAGTGGCAGGATACAAAATAAATCTAGAAAAATCAGTAGCCTTTCTTTACACCAACAATAAGCAACTGAAGAAGGACTACAAGGAGACCTTCCCACTTAAAATAGCCTCAAAAACAATAAAATACCTAGGAACAAACCTAACCAAACACACCAAGGATCTCTACAACAAAAACTTTAAACCTCTGAAGAAGGAAATTGAACAAGACATCAGAAGATGGACAAACCTCCCATGCTCATGGATTGGGAAAATAAATATAGTAAAAATGTCCATTTTACCTAAACTCATATACAGATTTAATGCAATCCCAATCAAAATCCCCAAGAGCTTCTTCACAGGTTTGGAAAAAAAAATCCTCAATTTCATTTGGAAAAACAAGAGACCCCGAATAGCCAGAGCAACCCTGAGCGAAAAGAGCAATACAGGGGGGATCTCTATACCAGATTTAAAACTATACTACAGGGCTATAGTTATAAAAACAGCTTGGTACTGGCACAAAAACAGATCAGTTGACCAATGGAATAAAACTGAAGACCCAAACCTGAGCACATACAACTTCAGCCACCTCATATTTGATAAAGGGGCCAAGAAGACACAATGGAGGAAAGACAGCATCTTCAACAAGTGGTGCTGGCAAAACTGGATCACCACTTGCAGAAGAATGAAGCTAAACCCCTACCTCTCGCCTTGCACAAAAGTCAATTCCAGATGGATTAAAGACCTCAACGTGAAACCCAAAACTCTGGAGGTAATAGAAGAAAAACTTGGCAGCAGACTACAAGACATAGGCATAGGAAAAGACTTCCTAAATCAGACAGCAGCTGCACAAGAAATAAGATCGACAATTGACAAATGGGACTTCATTAAACTCAAAAGGTTCTGTACATCAAAAGAAACAATAAAGGAAGTAAAGAGAAAACCCACAGAGTGGGAAGAAACCTTCACTGCAGATACATCTGACAAAGCATTGATTTCCAGAGTACACAAACTACTCAAAAAACAAAGAAAACAAATGAATCACTCAAAAGAACTGAATAGAGACTTCACAGAGGAAGAATTAGAGATGGCTGAGAAACATCTTAAAAACTGTTCAACATCACTAATAATTAGGGAAATGCAAATTAAGACCACTCTAAGATATCATCTCACTCCAATAAGACTGTCCAGGATCAAGAAAACAAATGATGCCAAGTGCTGGAGAGGTTGTGGGGAAAGGGGAACACTCATCCATTGCTGGTGGGAATGTAAACTTGTACAGCCACTATGGAAAGCAGTGTGGAGAACCCTTGGAAGACTCAAAATGAGCTTTCCATTTGACCCAGTAATACCACTCCTGGGTATATACCCACAAGACTCATCTTACTGAAGAAATACATGCACAGCTATATTTATTGCAGCTCTGTTCACAATAACAACAAGCTAGAACCAACCCAAATGCCCCTCAACTGATGAGTGGATGGAGAAAATGTGGTACATGTACACAATGGAGTTCTATGCAACAGTAAAGAAAGACAACATCATGAACTTTGCAGGTAAATGGATGGAGCTAGAAGATATTATATTAAGTGAAGTAACACAGTCCCAGAAATACAAACGATGAATGGTATTCCTCATCTGTGGATGCTAGTGCCAATAACCCAGTTGTAAATATTTATTGTGGAGAGGGATGCATATTGAAAGAACAACAGCAGAAAGACTGCTTCAGAAAACTGACTGAACTGGAGATGGGAGGGTTGGAGAGGGATATGGGTCTATATTCAATTAATGTATATTTAATTGACCTGAGTTCAACAAGTATCCAATTTTGCTAAAACTCTATCTACAAATTACATGGTATTTTAGGACTTAGTAAAAGTAAAAATGTCTATATTAAACAACATTGGTTTAAAGGTTTTAATAAAAACATTAATACATCTAAGTTAAATGGAAATATAAACTGTTGTTGTCCACATTTGTTTTACTTAAAATCTGTATAACAATAACTTTGGGATTAACATATACAAATGTTCTCTATAATTTTTGTGTTATACAGTATTATCTTGTAATATTCTCTTTTACCTGTAGGATAATTTAACTTAAGGAATTAAGTTTGCTTCCCAAATTAACAATATACAGTCACCCAAAACAGCTTGGATAAATATAATGAAATTTACACCTTGTTTCCTGCCTATAGGTATGTGTACTACAACTGCCTTTTTGGGTCAAAAAACAAAAACCTAAAATAAAAAAGGGGGGATACAGTTATATATTAAACCTTTTTGTCAAAAATTTTCAATTTAATCTTAAAACTAACTATGGGGAAAGATGTGTATGTTCCCACAGGTCAAAACGTCACCAAATTAATGGCTGAGAAAGAAAAGATACAGCCTTGCATTGTGTAGGATGTACCAAGAAATACCAGCAGAGAAGTTGACCCATCTCAACATTAAAAGGAAGAAAAGCCTCAGACTGCTACAGGCATCAAACATCTCTGTGGATCCTATTTGTAACAACTGTTTATAATGAGCCCTAATGAACCTTACCTTCTAGATGCCACAAAGTTTTAATATGAGAGACTTTTTTACCTCCTTTTCATAGAACAAAGAAAAATATGATGGTAATGAAGTCATTCTCTAACTGTAAATTGGAGCAGACTGTTATAGAGGTAATCTCTTATAAAACAGGTAAAACTGCTTTCCTTAATTGACTCATAGTCATAGGAAATGTGAAAATGATTATTCTCTATTCAGAACCAAATATAATACTAAAGTCTCTTTAAGCTGTGCATTTAAGCAAAATATATTAATACAGGAGAGCTCTGACACCAGCAATGGATTATTCTGCCAAGGAGATGTTGGCCAGGGGATCCAAGCACCCCCAAAAGGGAAATGCTTCTTTCCTGTAAACCTGCAAGTAGAGAGGCAATAAGGCCCTGCTGTCAAAGACCTGATGTAAGCATGGGAAAGATGTATTGAGTCCGCACATGCAAGTGTACAGTTGCTCTCTGAAATACCAGAGAGTGTTACCAAAGGCCACTAAACCAATAAAGCAAATATAGATCTCCTTGAGTCAAGCAAGACTCCTCTGTCAGCATCAACTACACCTCACCTGCCTGGACATACTGTGCAGCAGTGGCAGCCATATGTCTGTATATCCCAAATCGAATTGGCTACTAGCTCTCTCCTTGGAAGAATAACTCACAGCTGATGCCACAAGCTTACATCCTCTAGTGGTTAGGAGATGTTATAAGCCACAGTAAGACCTTGTCATCTTTTACAGAAAAACACATAATTCATGGATTAGCATACCATCCAAATATTTGTGTCTATACCAAAGTAACCTATCATAATAATTAGTACTGTTTAAATACCTATATATCTAATTGCTTGTGCTTCATTAGTAGGGTTGAAAGGTTATTCCTGGACAAACTGTCAGCCCATGAAAGGAAACAGCCAGAATTGATCAGAGTCCAAAATGATATCTCCATAGAAAGTAGACTGTTTTGCTTCTTGTCTACCTGTGCTCCTTTTCTAAGCCTAGGGAACAATCTGTGAAAGAGGGGATGTGGTAGAATGTAAGGCTGTGATTGGGGTGAAGTTGAAACTACAGCAATATAGATTGAATGCTTATTCGATTCAACTTTGATTGAAACATGAATAAGCCCCTTCCAGCTGGAGAGGTGGGGCATCCATTGGGACTAATGTAGGGTTTGAGGCCACCAAGTGATTGCAAAGTTTGTTTACCATGGACGTGTATGCATATTTACTCATTAACTTATTGTCAGAGTGTATAATGATCCAGAAACCCCATTGGAAATGCTAGAGACATCCTTGGGAGACCAGATAAGGTACCTCAGACACCTGCTTCTACCAGGCATCAGCCTTTGGGTATGCTAAAACAGGTTCCCAACTGATTTACATCAGGAATCTTCTGCCTCACCCCTCGCCCTTCAGAAGCCAGATCCCAGATTCCGACCCACCCCAATCTCACTGAATCCCACTCCCACCTTCCTTAAATCCCAAGCCACGGATGCCATTCTGTGCCTTGGGCTCTTTCTTTCCCCTGAGCCTAGCCCCCGGCTACCCTGAATTCAAACTTTTGCTCTGAAGAACTTAGACCTCATGGCCTTCATTCTGGGGGGAGTTGTGCCATAACCTTACACTTATTACTTATTGTTAAAAAAAAATGAAAATAAAAGAAATATATCTATTAGATTTTCTATATATCTATCTATATATATATATTTATGAAAGAGTCCCTAGATCCAAGGTCACACTCTCCCTGGAATGTCCTTTACTTAATAGATATTGGATTGATCATTGGCTAATCAGGGGCCAAGATGCTATTACAAAATTCTATAAATAGAACAAATCAAAAGCTACATAAGCATATTTTCCTTTGATCTATACTAGAAACTACAGACTAAGATCAAGGGTCCAGTAGATTCAGTATCTAATGTAGGCCCCACTTTCAGGTTCATAAATAGAGCCTCTGGTTGTGCTCTCAGATAGTCAGGGAGGCAAGTTGGTTCTCTGGGCCCTCTTAATTAGGGACCTCCCACAGGCCCTAGCTCCTACCATTATCCCACTGGGGGTTAGGATTCAACATGCAAATGTGGAGAGTTGTGTAAACATTCAGGCCACAGCAATGTACATGAGTGTGTTTTCAGGCATAAAGTGTTAAATCCTGTGTTGTTTTTTCTCTGAAATCACTTGAAGATGAGATCCATGAAAAGAAAAAATACATCAACAAAGAAATTCAGGAGGTCAGGGAGATGTCTCAGTGCATAAAGCTCTTGCCACACAAGTATGAGGACCTGAGTTTGGACAGGCAAATGCACATAAAACAGGCCCAGGAAGGGCAGCATGTTTCTGTAATCTCAGTACTCTTCCACAGACATGGGAGATAGCAATAGGAGACTCCCTGAATATATGTAGACCAACTAGCATGGAGTAAACAGTGGTGAAAAACAAGAGACCTTACCTGAAAGAAGGGAAAAGGCAAGGACCAACACTTAACATTGTCCTCTACACACCCTGGCACATTCACACACTCATGCATGTGTGCACAGACACAATAAAAGGAAAAAGTCAAGGACTATAGAAGAGGAACTAATCTTACAACATGAGGTGTGAAGCCCTAGGATGGTAAATGTACGAAAGGTGTCTGTGTTCCCAAGGCTTTGAGGTGTAGTTCAAAGACATTTTCTTGACTCAGAATGCGATGAGAAGATGCCTGGTCAAGAAGGCAGGCTGGGGGTTTTTTACCCAGATGCACAGCAAAGGAAACAAATAGGGAAAGGTCCTTAACTTAAGCAAAAGTAAAAATCTGTACCAGAAAGGAAATGCAACACTAATATACTATATAGTTCATATATATGCAAAATGATGTGTCAGTGTATAGCAGACCATTCCATTCTCATGAATGGAACTGAAAATTTCCTACAACTTATTTTCATTATTGCATGTTTTATCTAGGTTGACATACATAAATTTCATTGGGTTACAACTACCCACAGTATTCATGTTGTATAGTTTGGTAGTCTAAGAACCACATATTTAGACATGTAACGTGGGTATAGTAAGCCATGTTATCTAGCAGGTACACTGTGATGTTTGTACTATGCAGTGATCTAATGATGCTTTTGTCAGAATATATCCCCATCAAAAGGCACGTTACTGTACACAGTTACCATTTAACTGTGTCAATATATAAACACATATTTACATATTTTGTATAATTAAACACTGAATATCTCACTATAATTAGATAAAATCTGCTAGGAGAAAAAGAGCAAGGAAAAATGGAGTTTCATGCATTCCTGCACTGACAGTTTGGGCAGGATAGTAAAGAAAAACTCACTCCTCAGTTCCTATAGTGGATAGAAAATAATTATACATGTAACTAAAACAATAATGTGTGGAGAAATGTCGAAGATACATCCAGAGGAAAAGGCTGCGAGGTCTGGGGCAGCTCTTACTAACAGCTTAGAGAATGGAAAATAGAAAGTTTTTTGAGTTTGTTGTAATAAGTCTTGGGGTTATCTGACTTTCAACCATATTCATGGGTTATTTTTTATAATTTTGTTTATTATTTTTACTTTTATGTGTTTGAGTGTATTGCCTGCATGTGTGTAGGATCCCTGGAACTGGAGTCAGAGATGGTTGTTCCCCATCATGTGGGTGCTAGGAACCAAACTCAGGACCTCTGGAAGAGCAGCCAGTGCTGTTAACTGCTGAGTCATCTCTCTAGCCGCCTCATGGATTACTTTAATAAAAACAGAAAGTAAATTTCAGAAACAGTGAAGATTACCTGCCTTCCCTGTCATGAACACAAGATGGACCCATAGCTTCCCATGTTCCCCCTCCTCAGCAAGATCTTGCCCACCAAGCTCCTCAAAGCCCACAGAGTCTGGAAGACAGTGATAGTGAGACGGACTCTTCCAGCAAAGTGACCATCTGAAACAAAAAGGAGTATGGGCTGAATATGGGCTATGGATGGAAAGGGCTGAGTAGCTAGAAAGAAACATAAATGATCCTATAGGCTTCCAGAATGGCTGATTTGAACAGCTGCAGGTGAGATTTTTCAAGAAGTGTCAGTTTAGAGGCAGATGTCCCAGACAGCTACAAAACATATGTGTGGGCATTTTTCCTGAAATGTTCACACAGGGTATTTCTACTCCATGCATATCTGCACCAGTGTTTCATAAGTGTCATTGTTGGACAGAGCCTAAGCACCAGGGCAGCCACCCAGCTCTGTATTAACCTGACAGCAAGCAACATGAGAAGAGTCACTGGACACAGACAGAGCCAGAATGTAACGACTCACTGCAGTCGTGGCTCTTAGGCTTCACCTGAAATGGAAAAAAATTTTAGCTAAAACCTGGAGCTTGTTCTGGACAACAGAAAACAAACTCTTCTCATCATTCTGTTTCCAGGAGCAGGTGTTGCACACAAGGAGACAGATACTGTAGACCTGTTCTGAGAGGGGAGAATGGAGGATGTTTCCCAATGCTTCAACCCTGCTAAAACAGAGTATAGCCAGATCTGATGGCATAGGCTTATAGTCCTGCTACTTAGAGGGCTGAGCCAGGAAGACCACAAATTCAGTCTGCCTGGGCAATTTAGATAAACATTATCTCAAAATGAAAAGACAAGAAGGCAAGGGCTGTCTTGGCAACAAAGGCATGCCCCACATGCTCAGGCCCCAGGTTCATTCCCAGTACTGAGGGGTGGGGGAGCAGTGAGCATATATAATAAATTAATCATAAATTTAGGAAAACACATGGAGGCTTTTAGTCAGCAAGGGGAAGCATCAAACCTTGATCTAGGAGGAGAAAGTTAAATAAAGGGGAGAAAGAGTGTTCTGAAAATACACTAGCATGACTTTTCACCCATTTCAGTTCTTTAGTCCACAGGCCAGGGGATTAAATCCACTTGGTTAAGTGTGTGGAACTGGAGAAATGAAGATAGAGAAGAGGATGACTGTAGTTAGGAAACAGGAAGTCTATAGTACTAGGCTGGGAAATAACACTGAAGATGTAAAACACCTCATGCTTGGGAAGAGTCAAGGGAACTTAGAAGGAGAAGTACAGCCCATAATCTAATCTCTCTACTGTGTGTTGTGATATGTGAACTTTTGGTGTTAGGTTGTTGTTGTTGCTGTTGCTGTTGTTATTATTGTTTTTGTTCCTGTTGAGACAGGGTCTCCCTGTAGCCCCAGCTGTCCTGGAAATCACTATGTAGACGCTGTCCTTGAACTCACAGAGATCCACCTGCCTCTGCCTCCTGAGTGCTGGGATTAAAAGCTTGTGCCACCACACCTCAGCTTTGATGTTAGTTTTTAAAATAAGACATTAAAGAACGCATTCATGATGGTGCACTTTGAAAAATGGAAACAAAGATGCAAGTTAAGAGATGTTGGGAACCCAGGAATGGTAGCCAGAAAATTAGCATGACCCTTGTGCCCTAAGGGCCAATAGAAATCTGGGGCAGGGTATTGGACCTCCCTCAGGTATGTATGACTGGCACTTGAGTTTGTGTGCTCAAGTGCTTAAAGAAAAGAGTGGAATGGCAGAAAGTAGACCCAGCAAAATAAAAGCATCTTGTCTTTTAACCATCAGGGAAGTTACAGGTGATAATCATGTACACTTTCTCTCTTATTTCGAGTTATAGGAAATGTCACCCAAGTCATTTCTCACACACTCCAGTGGGATAAGAGGTAGTCTAAATATCTGACTTATCTGCAGGAATTCCCAGCTGTTGAGAGGAAGTGTGGCTCAAAGAAGAAATCCATTCCATTTAAGATTAGGAGGCTATCAAGTTTAGGTAGCAGAACAAAAATTAGCTGATAATAAATTCTGGGAAGTATTTAAATGTCAATGTGACACTGCAAAAACCCCACATGATGGGGAGAAGGAAACCACTGAACACAAGAAAACTTTGCATTTTTCCTGTCATAAAAAAGAAGTTAACTAAGAATACATAATCTGAGTAAGCAGAACCCAGTCTCCATGAAGCCCATGCATGTACCAATCCTCATTCCCTTGTTAAACCCTTGCTCAAGATCATGATATTAAGTACCCTAATAAGGTCATGAGTAATGTAGGGAACTGAATTTTCTGCTGGCCTGGGACCCATGGTATACATAAGAAACTAAACATCCAGGAATTTACAGTGCTTCTCTCAGGAAGCTCAAAGTCTCCTGCACTAAAAGAATGTCCACTGAGAAGAAGAAGTTCTTGGCGTCTCCTGAGCAGGACATGCAATTTCTGAGACTCAAAGAGTTGCACTGACTTTTACTCTTTAAATGGAAGTTTGGGTCCATTAGAACCCAACTCTCTTCCGTTTATCTTGGCTTGGGTCACTGTCTCTCTATACTTCCCTAGTCCTGAGAAATGATATGCTTAAAGTTAGCTGGACCTCCCCCCAGGATTAGACTTTGTGAAGTGTCTCACTCCCTGGCAAGCCCCAACCCCTGGCATTATTGATCTGCTGACAGTTCTTTCCCATGCCCAGATGAAAGACATTCCAAGGCAGACACGATACATAGAAAGAACGGTTCCATAAACCAGAGACCCTTAACATCAGGGCCATTCCTATTCTCTGACCAGTTCCAACTCCATCAGGCTTCTTGATGGTGTCCTGCAAATGTCAAGGTTCTGATCCTTCTAGTTATGTACATGACCTGCAGGAGGAACAGAGTCTCTGCAAATATCTTTAAGTAGTGGATTCAGGTGGACCCTAAGCTAGGCACTGCTGTCCTCCTAGGATGAGGATAATTTGGTTATAGAGAAGAAAACAGATTCAAAGGAGAGTCTGTCCAATGGAGTGCTGCATGTACAAGCCAAGCATCCCCTACAACCTATGAGAAGGAAAGAACCCTTCAATGGAAATCTTTGTCTCATACTTACATCTTCTAGTGCTGTGACAAATACATGTCTGTTGTTTTAAGCCACAAAGTTCATGATAACTTGTTATAACATACTTGGGAAGGCAAAACCAGCCATTTAAACTGATCCTATTGTCTGTGCCTTCCTCAGGATTGTCATGGCCCTTTTTCCCACTGAGTGGTTCCTTCTACCTTGTCTTTAAGAAGGCATGGGAAGAGATCTGATTAGAAGAGTCTCTTCTAATCTGAACCCTTTGCACAATCTTGCTTCTGCCTTGTCAGAGCTCAGCCTATCATAGGGGATAGCTAGAAGGAGTCCATGTAAGCATATATGAGTGGCAAAGTGCTTTCTGAACCACCTTTCCTTCCAGGTGGGATCACCTGACATAGCCTTGCATGCCTAACAAAACTTGTAATGTTGCCCTTTAGACTTTGCCAATTACCCCACCTGTTCTGAAAGTACAAATATGCTTTTTGGAAAGCTTTCCTGGAAAGAGATAAAATAAATAAATCTCTCATGTTTTTCCAAACTTATTTCCCATGAATTGATGAACAGAGCTGAGACTCAAGAAGACAAATTGATAGAAAGTAAGTGTTAATTCATGTTTATCTGATTAAAGCCTGGCTCCATTGTATAGTCAGGTCCCTGTATACAAGGGAAAGAGGAACAATCACTATCCAGAAGACCAAGCTCATTTTTTTTTCCATTCTAATTTTGGTTATTTCTGTATATTCTATGGAATTCCTCATGGAGGAAGGACAAGGATTAACTCAAATATATCATACTTCTGGAAGGGAGAAGCTGAGGAAAGAGATTAGAAAAAGGAGAGGAAGCAGGAAAGAATAGTTTAGAAAGGATCAAAAGAAAAAATGAATCAGAAAGAACCATCTCAAAATGAAAGGCTCCAGCCCTGAGTGGAGGCATCAAGTGAGGACACCAGAGAAAAGCAAGCACAGCCTAGAAAATCCAGAGCAGCAGTGCGACTGCGCTCAGCCCACCCTATGTCTCACCTGTCTGTTAGATGCTTCACTTAGAAGAAACACTGATTTAACAAGAGAAGGAGTAGGGAACAGGGAACCGATCTTCTGTCTCATACCCATGGAGATAGCTACTACAGCCCTTTTGTCTTTATCGCCTCAGTTCAGAGATCGCTGAAATAAGATGTCAGGGCTGGCTAGAAGATACACTGTCAGCATCCTCGTGGAGAAGGCCGGACTGGAGACCCCTAAGGGCCTACTGCCACACAGAAGGCCTTGTGCATCCATTCCCAAGTGTGAAGCCCCACCTCTACATGGCGGCAGTGCTCTGTCCACTTCTCTGGAACCTCGGCCAGCAAATAGATGAAGAGAGCTTTTCAGGATGGTGCAGACCATGAATATGGGCTGTCACAGCATCTGAGGGCTGCTTCTCTGCTCTCGCTGCTCCCCAGCACTGGCTTTTGTCATCTCTCAGTTCTTTGCAACTGCCACCCTAGGCGAGCCCTCATTCCTCAGCCTCTAGCATGAGGAAACCTCTACTTGGATCCAGTCCAGTCGGGAAGAACCCCAGGAAACACCAGGACCCGCAGCCTCTGGCTCTACATAGAGAAGTGTGTTCTAGATATGGCCCATGAAGGTCCCAGTCAAGGGACCTAATGCGGAGGTTTTAGAAGTGTTAAATAAACCAACAATAGATATTTTATATCCATCATGCAACAACACATGCTGGAACATGCATATACTCACATGACTATACACAGGGATGGCAATTTCAAGATACCAAAATGGCTTTATGTGTGCCTATTTCTTTGGTGTATTTCTTTGTTTTTTTGTTTTTTTGTTTTTTTGTCTTTTCGAGACAGGGTCTCCCTGTAGCCCCAGCTGTCCTGGAACTCACTCTGTAGACCAGGCTGGCCTTGAACTCACAAAGATCCGCCTGCCTCTGCCTCCTGAGTGCTAGGATTAAAGGCGTGCGCCACCATGCCTGGGTGTATTTCTTTGTTTTAAGACAAGGTCTGTCTCACTGTGTGGCCCAGGCTAGCCTAGAATTAAGTGTTCTTTTGAATTAAGAATTATGCTCTTTTTTCCTGAATGTTAACTTGAGTCTGTTTTTTTAATCCGAGGGTGAGACGATCTTATCATTATTAATTCAGATTACAGCTACCAGTTATTATTGATTAGCATTACTGCTGAACCTCCTGAGGCAGGATTTTTCTCCTTTGACCTCTTTGTTCCAGTGCCACACAGCCATGTCCCTGACCCCACCGATCAGAAAGAGTAAACAAGAGGAAGGTCAGTGCCCCCAGGCCACCCTGCTTCTTAAGCTTACCCCGGGCACTCTGGCTGGTCTGCAGATCCTGCCATGTCTCTGTTTGTAGCCTTGCTGCTGCTCTGGGGTGCGATTTCCTGGGGCCTGGGTGTCTGTGGGGCCAGAGGGATGTGAATGGGAACTCACAGGTTCTGTCTCTACAGGTTTCACCCTGGGCCCAGAAACAGATGGAGCGACCTGTGAGTTCAGGCCTAGGGCATGGGAACAGTGGGCTGTGGGAGCTCTTTTCCAGACAGCAGCAAGCTGACCCCAACTTCCTCCACTCCAGTCATTCTGACTAAACCCAGCCTGTGGGCAGAGCCAGAGTCACTGCTGGAACCTTGGGCCAACCTGACACTGACATGTGAGTCAGTCCTGCAGACGCAAGACTTCCAACTGCTCAAGAACGGGGTGGTCCAGGAGTCCGCCCACCTTGACAAGAATGCTATGAAGCACCACTTCCCAATAGGAGCAGTGACAAGTGACAACCAGGGCCTCTACCGCTGCAGAATACCCTTGGATTCCAGTAGATGGACAGAGCTGAGCAATGTGGTGGAGGTGACAGGAACAGGTAAGGAACAGCTCAGAGGAAGTGGAAGGGGAGGCATCCCCTGACTCATCTGTTACTTCTGAGCCTTGACTTGCTTTCTGTCAAGTAGATATGTTCATGCCTCACCCAGAGGGTCATGAGCACCGAGTCCCATAGGGAGCTGGGAACAGACCTGGCACTCAGTATTGCCCTCCGCTGTTCCTTATGCTGTCGGCCACCTTCACTGCAGTCCCTGCCTCCTTGCCTTCAATGCCTGCCCTCTCCCTACCATCCTTATGTTTTCTAATAATGGAGTTCAAGATTTCCTCCTCTCCTGAGTCAGGAGAAAGCACTCATCAGCCCTGTGCTATCCACAGATCCCCTGCCCCAACCCCAGCTCTCTGCAAACCCAGTGCCCTGGATCACACCTGGCCTGGACACAAAACTACTGTGCCAGGTGGGATTTCACGGTGTGACATTCCTACTGAAGCGGGAAGGCGATGATGGTTTTCTGGAAGTAGCTCAGGCTGCCAAGGATGGACAGGCCACCTTCCCAGTCCACCAGCCTGGCAACTACAGCTGCAGCTACCAGACTCATGTCACAGGCAAACCCTCTGAGCCCAGCGCCAAGGTCACCATCAAGGAGTATGGTGAGTGTTGAAGCCCAAATGTGGACACCCAGAAATGGGAAACGTGTTCCTGCGATGTCATCTGGATGGCAGAGGTTTGGGGACTGGGCAGATGGCAGCTCTCTGGGGTTTCCGCCAAAGCAGTGTCACCTGGACCCTTGCCTCAGTGAGTCCTCTCCCTTGCAGCCACACCTCCTCCACCGGAACTTAGCTATCTGAGAACTTCCCAGGTCGTCCTGGTGTCCAGAGACGAAATTACCCTTTCCTGTGTGGCACCGGTGAGCACAGCCCAATTCCAACTGAGGCAAGGCAAGGAGGAGCTGAAAGTTCCAAGGGCAAGCACCAGCCCAGAAAATGCCTTCTTTGATCTGGAGTTGAAGGATCTAAGGGACAACAGTCCCTTAACATGCAGGTACCGGCTGCGCAGGGAGGATGAAACCTGGTCCGAAGACAGTAAGCCCCTTGAGCTGCTGTGGAGTGATGGTAAGCGCAGGGCTGCACTGAGCTGGCTGAGATGGGGGGATAGGGGCCAGCAGGGAGCAGGAAGGGGGCCGGGAAACAGGGTTCCAAGTCCTGCAGGAATCAATCACCCCTTGATTCCCCAGCTTCAAATGTGACAATGAACACATCCGCTTGGGGGCCTGCAGAGGTCACCAAAGAGGTCGGGCACAGACCTTGATGGCCCTGACCCTGCTGGGGCATCTTAGCTAGTAGGGGTCTCCAGCCTGCCCAGGGCCTGCCAAGGCATGGAGTCCCAGTGGGTGGCATGGTTATAAGCATGATGGTCCTGCCTGGCTTCCAGGAGCAGGCAAGAGGGGGCACTGGGAAGTCACAAAGTAGAAGACTCAGCAAGAACACAGCCAGCGACATGTGTGGGGGGTCAGTGCTGCCCCCTCAGACCAGGTCAGCCTGTCTTGCACTCCACAGAGGCTCTGCCAGCGCCAGTGCTCAGGGCCGACCCTGAGGGTCAGAACCCTGTACCTGGCTCCCTGATAAAGCTGCTATGCAAGGGGCCCAAGGCCGGCCTGCGCTTTATCCTGCAACGCCGGTACGTATATGACAACAGCCTGGTGCAGGTACTGCAGCCCACCGGGGATGAGGCGGTCTTCGAGCTCCCCAACATCTCAGCCGAGCACTCTGGGAACTACAGCTGCAGCTACATGGATGTCGGGCAGCCTTTTGCAGGATCCCCACCCAGTGCTAATCTGGAATTGAGAGTGGATGGTGAGCACCCAGGGAGTGTGGGTGGCCTTGTGGGCTGCTCAGGACCTGTGGTTTCTAGGCTGTGATCTGTGAGAGACCCACCTTTCTGGGTTATCATTGAAAATGAGGAGCTGGATCTCAAAGTCCAAGACACGAGTCCCAGCAGTGGAAAGTGGCACTCTGGCTCTTCCCTGATAGCCTGAGCCAGAGAGAGGTAAGTAATGTTCAAGTGTGAAGCCGGGATCCAGAGTTTCCCTGTTCAAATCTGCCCTCCTGGACTTCCATCTCCTGGTGAATGTCACCTCCCAACCCCCCTTTAGGGCCATCCCCACAGACTTGGGTTAATGCGTAATTTTCCGGAGTCCTTTGGACCTTGGGATCTATTTATTCCCCTGATATCCTCACCAAGTTCTCCATGGGGCAGAGATCACCTCATAGAACCTACGCGGAACAGCTGAACAGGATGCGGTTCTGTCTCCAGACCTTTAGTCTCTACTCCTGTGGCAGTGCTTGCTGCACGCTTTTCCACTCTCGGTAGATCCCATGGAGCCCTGGGATACGCCAAGGCCTAGGAACTCTCATGGCGCTTGTGGGATTGAGGTTTATAGACCCTTAGAAGATATTCTGATGTGACTGCACAGGTGCCCAAGACACAGGGCAGAGCAGGGACTGCCTGGATCAGAGTGGGTAGAGTTCACAGGAAGTAGCTTAAGCAGACCACCATGGGGTGGTCAAGAGCTGCTGGTGGTGCATGCCTTTAATCCCAGCACTTGGGAGGCAGAGGCAGGCAGATCTTTGTCAATTTAAGGCCAGCCTGGTCTACAGAGCAAGCTCCAGGAAACCTGGGACTAAAGGGAGACTCTGTCTCAAAAATAGCCAGCGCAAAAAAAGAGCTTCTGGGGGCTTATGGTTCTCTTCTGGCACAGGATTGGCAACCCGACCAAAGCTCCAGGCCCTGTGGACTGGTACCGTGGCTGCGGGTGATGATGCAGTTCTGCACTGCAAAGCTCCTGTATCTGATGTCTTCTTCCATCTGCTGCGCGATGGCGAGAAAACACCTTTCATAACACAGCGCAGATGGAGCTCCGGGACATATTTACTCTTGCCCTTCGTGGGCCCCCAGCATACTGGAAACTACAGCTGTCGCTACACTTCCTACCAGCTCGATGGCTTCCAATCCGAGCTCAGTGAGCCAGTAGAGCTCCTGGTTGGGGGTGAGGTTTCCCCAGGGCTCTGAACGGTTCTGCCTATTGGCCTTGGCTGGGCTGTGCACTGGTTAAGCGCCCAATCCAGCCTCATGAGCAAAGGCGCTGTGGCAAAGTACAAGATCGTTAGCTCATTTTTCTTTTGTCTAACTTGTCTAGGAAGATGATCTAGCTGTGTACCCGGGGTGCAAATGTATCCTTGGAAAGAACTAGAAATACCGGCAGAAGTTCTGCCCCGGCCTGCTGCAAGAAGCTTCTTCTTCATTCCTCCCCAATTTAATAAATATTAAGCAAGAGTTTGTGTGTTTTCCACTTGAAGGTGCAGTGTAGAGCAGTTGGATGTGGAGGGAGGCTGTTCTTCTAAGTCTGAAGTCCAGCTGGGAAGTTGGGGAGGTGGGGTGCTCTGGCTTGGATCCTGAGAGGGGAAGGGTGGAAGGAGGACTGGTCCTGGGACCACACAAGTCTCAAGATCCCCTTCTCCAGCCCTCCTCAATCCAGCTGCCTCTTAGTATCCAGGCAGGTGTGGGGTGGGCAGGTAGCTTGGAGCTACAACAACTCCAGTCTTAACATTGGTTGACTTGGCCCTTACCCCAACAGCAGGTTAGAAGATGCTGCATTAAAGTGTTCTGGCTTTGTTTTTTTATTTTATTTTATTTTTTTATTTTTTTGGTCTTTTGGAAACAGGGTCTCCCTGTATCCCCAGCTGTCCTGGAATTCACTCTGTAGACCAGGCTAGCCCTGAACTCACAAAGATCCACCTGCCTCTGCCTCCCAAGTGCTAGGATTAAAGGCGTGCGCCACCACGCCTGGCTTTGTTTTTTTATTTTATTTTATTTTTTTATTTTTTTGGTCTTTTGGAAACAGGGTCTCCCTGTATCCCCAGCTGTCCTGGAATTCACTCTGTAGACCAGGCTAGCCCTGAACTCACAAAGATCCACCGGCCTCTGCCTCCCAAGTGTTACAAATATGCCATGGTGCATGGCTTCAGAGTGGACTAAATCGATGCATTATCTGAAGTGACTCAACTGGAACAAACAAGAAGAACTAAACATCTTCAGAGCTCAACCAATATTTTGTTCCCTTCAAGCCTCAGTAGAGTCTGAGATTGGAGCCCAAAAATCCTGATCCCAGGAACAAAAGGGAGGGCCCAGCTCAGGCTGTTCTGACTCCTTGATGTGTGCCCAGCCATTCCCAGATGCTCCCAGTCCCATGGTGGTTCTCAAATGCCCCAGGCCTCCTAGTCAGCAAGTGCTCATCCAGTGCCTTTATTCAGACTGTCCTTTACCCTTCTGTCTCACATTTGCATGCTAAAATACTGACTCGCGTTTGGAAAAGGACCATTTCATTGATTCATTTTTTTTTTCAAACAAACTCTAACTGTAGATTCAGCGTAATCCAGGAGCCATATTGGGGAACTCAAAAATGAGCAATACGTGGTCCCTGTTCTTAAAGAATATAGACTAGGGCAAGTTAGGTAGCTTAGTGGTTTAAAGCTCTTGCCCCACAATCCTGTGGACCTTAATTGATCCCCTGAACCCGCATTTTTAAAAACAAAAGCAGAATGTATTGGCAAGCATCTGTAATCCCAGTACTCTTGCAGGGAGATGGAAGGGAGACAGGAGAGTGACCTGATGCTGGCCCAGCTGGCCTGGAGTATGCGGAACTCAAGAGATGGCAAGAAGACCTTGTCTATATGACAGAGAAGTTTTCCTCTTATCTACACAGAGCACACACTATTACATACATGTCCAGGCTCACATATACACACAGTAGTAATAAATGAATAAATGAATGAATGAGTATAGTTTTGCCCAATGCAGTATATTTTCCCAGTATAATGTACAGATTGTAACAATTCAAATGAGTTAACAGGGCATTATTGGTGCATAGACCCCTGAGTCCAGTGCCTTGAAAGTAACAATGGATTACATAAGGCTCCTTGGAGTTCATTCCTGACACAGCTGGAGATACAAGAAAGAAAATGGGTACCCTATAGGGATAGCATCCATTTAAGTTAAATATCATTCTCAATTAGAAATTGAAAAAAAAAAAACAAATATATATAGATAGATATATATATATATATAATATATATATATCACAAAATGAAGTGTTGACAAACAACAGAACTGGTTTTTATCCAGTTCTGATATATATATCAGCCCAAAGAAAGTATCTTAGTCATTATCCCATCACGTCCAGGCAAGGAGGGCTCCAAGGGGAGACTGTTTTTGTTTAGTCTTGAGACATAGTCTCTTGATATATACCCTAGGTTAGCTTTGAACTCCTGATCCTCCTACCTCAACCTGCCAGGCAATGGGATATTAGGCAAGTGTCAGTATTACCAATACTCTAGTGAAGACTTAAGAAGAAATGGAGGGCTGGAGAGATGGCTCAGCAGTTAAGAGTGCCGACTGCTCTTGCAGAGGACCCGGGTTCAATTCCCAGCACCCACACGGCAGCTAAGAAGCGTCTTTAACTCCAGATCCAGGGGAATCCGACACCCTCTTCTGACTTCGGAGACATGGCACAACACGGGTGCACTAACCTACATGCAAACAGTGCACTCATACACATAAAAAACAATAAAACAATAAATAAATAAAATTAAAAAAAAAAGAAGAAATGGAGAATAGGCATGGGATGTTAGGGTTAAATACTAAGCTCAGAGCAGGTTTGCAGAGGGGACAGGCATTATCCTACGGGTGGAAACAAACCCTGGTGGGCTAGGCCCCACTCTAAGACAGCTCTTTGCCATCTAGTCCATGGAGACCATGTGTGTTATATGCCATGCTGGTGGTCAGCAGGTCCTTGGACAATATACTTACCCTTTGTGGGCCATCAGTTCTTCCTCTATACTGTGGGGACAGGACTATCTACTTTATGGGATGGTGATCAGGCTAGGGGAAGGGGGGGCACCAAACTGGGATGTGCTCAATTCACATTACTTTTGCTTGTGTCTCGCAAATATTTCCCCTCTCCCTAAGGAGAGGAGACAAGTCTAAGGCCATCCACTTCCTCTGCCATGAAGCAGGCAGGAAACTGAAATCCAACTCCATCATGGCAGGGGAGTTCCAGACAACAACTGTACCAGGGAGTGCTTGAGAACAGATTCCCAGGGCACTGGGCAGAGCTTGTTAAAGGGAAAATGGGAAGAACAGAGTCCATCTTTAGGAGCTGCCAAGGGAGTGAGGTACCACCCACTGCCTGCAGAAAGGAAAGTTAATTATGTCATTAATAATACTTAACATTGTCCTGGTGCTTTCCCGAGCCAGTTAATTCTGCTCCAAATCCTGGAAAACGAATGACTGAGTGTGTGAGAGACAAATCTATTTCTGAATTGGAAAGTGGGTGTGATGGTTAATCCTGTGTGTCAACTTGACTGGACTAAGGAACAAATAAGAGAAAAGGGATGTTTGGATTGGACCACGTCCACCCGGATGGCCCACCCCAAATGTGGGTGTTACCTTCTGCTGGCAGGCAGTATAAAAGGCCACGGCAGAAGGAGCTGGTCCCTTTTTCTCCTGCGGCATGCCTCTCTCATCTGGTGAGTTTGTCTTGCTGCTGTGATGAACCTTTCATATCCCAGCATGTACTGAGACTGGCAGATCTCCTGGAATCCATTCGGGCCTTCAGCACTAGATTGGGACTACTGAGACATCCAGCCTTGCGGACTGATCAGTTCCCTGGATTCTCTTGGCCTTTCCAGTGTGGTGCCGCTACTGTTGGACTCCTTGAACTCTGTCACGTGAGCAAATCAATAAATTGTATATAGCTATATATATTCATCCTGTTACTTCTGTTTCTTTAGAGAGCCCTGACTAATAGAGTGGGGAAGCCCATACTCCACAGTGTTTGGAGGGAGTGGAAAGCTGGGTGATTGCTTCCTAGAACTAAGTCACCCTGGACAAGGAGAGGCCATTAAACCATGGTGAGTAGTTACCCCTTTACCAGGTCTATTAAAAAAACATAGTTATCCAAGGAAGCAAAAAGACAAGATAGTACTACTTTGGCACTGTGCCCTAACCCAACACATCCTAACAGACATTACCCAGAAGGAGTAGGTTTTGTTAAGCTGGGACCAAGTTCTGAATGTAAAGTTTTATCTATCTCTTTCCCTGGAAATTATGATTAAGCCCTGGTACCAAGACAGGAACTATAGTTACCTGCTGAGACGTGTAACCCCCTTAATACATTTAACTCAATGTGTCTCACCAACCAAACGTGGGGATGGTAACAAAACACCCCAGTTATTTGTCTATCAAAGAGGGTGGAGTCAAGTAGGAGAAGCACAAGAGATAAACAGAGTCACACCATAAGGTGAGTTCTCAGGGCACAAAAACAGAAAGGAACAGGGCTTCTTTTGGAGCTGTCTGCAAATATGTTTGAAAGACAGTAACAACAACAACAAAGAAATGGACAGGTTGATAAAAGAAGAAATCTGCTTTCTTGTGGAAGTGACTACTGTTGTCTTGAAACCAAAGCAGGTGCAGTTTACATGTAAAACTCTCAAAAGACTATACACATAATCAGTCCTATTAACATTTCCTTGAAGAAGAGCGGACATCAGAGTCTTGCCTGAGAGTCTAAGCACCAGCCTTCTGTTCGAACTATACATGGGAGTGCTAGGGAGTGGAAGGTTGTGGGTTAAGGAGAAGACTCAGGGGAGGAAGCTTTCATGAGCAGCTGCACACACCAAGGGGGAGTCTCAGTGGTACAGCTGTCTGTGAGGCACCATGCTCCATAAGTAACCCCTATTCCATGCTTCTCCAAGTAACACCAAAATCTATTGGTTCAGCAAGCTGGTCTTGAATGGAGACATTTCTGTTGGTGTCCTGTGTAGGAAGAATAGGCATTTCTATGCATCTCCCCAGGAAAAGTCCCATAACAGTTATTCAAGTGCAAATCAGAAGTACAGATGCTTTACAGATGAAAAAAAAACAAAGTGTATTCAGAACCTGACCACAGTCCCCTCATATGTCGTTACATAGTGAAGAAACACTAGTGGGAAGATACAAATGTATAGATATGTGTAACAGACATGAGGGCGTGCAGGAAGGAATGAAAACGACATGGAAGAGTGCGTTGCCTTGCAGTTTGAGCAGGATAGTAAAGAAAAACTCACCCCTCATTTTCTGTAGTGGATAGAAAATAATTATACATGTAACTAAAACAATAGCTTGTGGAGAAATGTCGAAGATACATCCAGAGGAAAAGGCTGCAAAGTTTGAGGCAGCTCTCACTAACAGCTTAGAGAAAGGAAAATGAAGAAAGTTTTTTTGAGTTTGTTGTAATAAGTCTTGGGGCTATCTGACTTTAAACCATATTCATGGGTGATTTTATAATTTTATTTATTATTTTACTTTTATGTGTTTGAGTGTATTGCCTGCATGTGTGTAGGATTCCTGGAACTGGAGTCATAGACGGTTGTTCCCCATCATGTAGGTTCTAGGAACCAAACTCAGGACCTCTGGAAGAGCAGCCAGTGCTCTGAACTGCTGAGACATCTGTCTAGCCGCCTCATGGATTACTTTAATAAAACAGAAAGTAAATTTCAGAAACAGTGAAGATTACCTGCCTTCCCTGTCATGACCACGAGAGGGACCCATGGCTTCCCACGTTCCCCCTCCTCAGCAAAATCTTGCCCACCAAGCTCCTCAAAGCCCACAGAGTCTGGAAGACAGTGATAGGTGAGACAGACTCTTCCAGCAAACTGACCATCTGAAACAAAAAAAGAATATGGTCTATGGATGGAAAAGGCTGAGTAGCTAGAAAGAAACATAAATGATCCTATAGTCTTCCAGAATGGCTGATTTGAACAGCTGCAGGTGAGATTTTTCAAGAAGTGTCAGTTTAGAGGCAGATGTCCCAGACAGCTATAAAACATACGTGTGGGCATTTTTCCTGAAATGTTCACACAGGGTATTTCAACTCCACACATATCTGCACCACTGTTTCATAAGTGTCATTTTTGGACAGAGCCTAAGCACCAGGGCAGCCACCCAGCTCTGTATTAGCCTGACAGCAAGCAACATGAGAAGAGTCACTGGACACAGACAGAGCCAGAATGTAACGACTCACTGCAGTCGTGGCTCTTAGGCTTCACCTGAAATGGAAAAAAATTTTTAGCTAAAATCTGGAGCTTGTTCTGGACAACAGAAAACAAACTCTTCTCATCACTCTCTTTCCAGGAGCAGGTGTTGCACACAAGGAGACAGATACTGTAGACCTGTTCTGAGAGGGGAGAATGGAGGATGTTTCCCAATACTTCAACCCTGCTAAAACAGAGTATAGCCAGATCTGATGGCATAGACTTGTAGCCCTGCTACTTAGAGGGCTGAGCCAGGAAGACCACAAATTCAGTCTGCCTGGGCAATTTAGGTAAACCTTATCTCAAAATGAAAAGACAAGAAGGCAAGGACTGTCTTGGCCACAAAGGCATGGCCCATATGCTCCAGACCCCGGTTCAATTCCCAGTACTGAGGTGTGGGGGAGCAGTGAGCATATATAATAAATTAATCATAAATTTAGGAAAACACTTGGAGGCTTTTAGTCAGCAAGGGGAAGCTTCAAGCCTTGATCTAGGAGGAGAAAGTTAAATAAAGGGGAGAAAGAGCGTTATGAAAATACACTAGCATGAATTTTCACCCATTTCAGTTCTTTATTCCACAGCCCAGGCAACTAAATCCACTTGGTTGAGTGCGTGGAACTGGAGAAATGAAGATAGAGAAGAGGATGACTGTAGTTAGGAAACAGGAAGTCTATAGTACTAGGCTGGGAAATAACACTGAAGCTGTAAAACACCTCATGCTTGGGAAGAGTCAAGGGAACTTAGAAGGAGAAGTACAGCCCATAATCTACTCTCTCTACTGCGTGTTGTGATATGTGAACTTTTGGTGTTAGGTTGTTGTTGTTATTGTTGTTTTTGGTCGTTTTGAGACAGGTTCTCCCTGTAGCCCCAGCTGTCCTGGAAATCACTATTTAGACTAGGCTGACCTTGAACACACAGAGATCCATCTGTCTCTGCCTCCTGAGTGCTGGGATTAAAAGCTTATGCCAATTATAGACCCATCTCCCTAATGAACACAGAGGCCAAAATTCTAAACAGGATACTGGCAAATCACATACAGACCCACATCAAGAAAATCATCCATCATGACCAAATTGGACTCATACCAGAGATGCGGGGATGGTTCAACATATGAAAATCAATAAACATCGTCGAACACATAGATGAAATGAAAGATAAAAACCACACCATTATTTCAATTGATACTGAAAAAGCCTTTGACAAAATCCAGCATCCCTTCATGCTTAAAGTCCTAGAAGGAATTGGTTTGGAGGGATCATTTCTCAATGTAATCAAAGCCATATACAGGAAACCCACAGCCAATATCATCCTAAATGGGGAAATGACAGAAACATTCCCTTTAAAGGTAGGAACTCGGCAAGGCTGCTCCCTGACAACACTCCTCTTCAATATAGTGCTTGAAACACTTGCTAGAAAAATAAGGCAAGAAAAGGAAATTAAAGGAGTACTAATTGGAAAAGAAGAAGTCAAGCTATCCCTGTTTGCTGATGATGTGATTGTATCCTTAAGGGATGCTACAAATTCCACCAGAAAACTCCTAGAAATGATTAACAGCTTCAGCAAAGTGGCAGGATACAAAATTAACCTAAAAAAATCAATGCCCTTTCTTTACACCAAGAACAAGCAACAGGAGAAAGACTTCAAAGAGACCTTCCCACTCACAATATCCTCAAAAACAATAAAATACCTAGGAACAAACCTAACCAAAGACACCAAGGAACTCTACAACAAAAACTTTAAACTTTTAAAGAAAGAAATTGAAGAAGACATCAGAAGATGGAAAAAACTCCCATGCTCATGAATTGGGAAAATTAACATTGTAAAAAGTCCATTTTACCGAAACTCTTATATAGATTTAATGCAATTCCAATCACAATCCCCAAGAGTTTCTTCACAGGCTTGGAAACAAAAGTCCTTAAATTCATTTGGAAAAACAAAAGACCCTGAATAGCCAAAACAACCCTGAGCGAAAAGAGCTACACAGGGGGATCTCTATACCAGACTTCAATCTATACTACAGGGCTATAGTCATAAAAACAGCCTGGTACTGGCACAAAAACAGACCTGTTGACCAATGGAAAACTGAAGATCCAAATCTGAGCACATATACTTTCAGCCATCTCATACTTGACAAGGGGCCAAGAAGCCACAATGAAGAAAAGACAGCATATTCAGCAAGTGGTGTTGGCAAAACTGGATCACCACTTGTAGAAGAATGAAATTAAACCCCTACCTCTCTCCCTGTACAAAAGTCAACTCCAGATGGATCAAAAACCTCAAACTGAAACCCCAAACTCTGAAGGCGATAGAAGAAAAAGTTGGCAGCAGACTACAAGACATAGGCGTAGGAAAAGACTTCCTAAACCAGACTGCAGCTGCACAAGAATTAAGGTTGACAATTGACAAATGGGATCTCCTTAAACTCAAAAGCTTCTGTACATCAAAAGAAACAATCAAGGAAGTGAAGAAAAATTACACAGAGTAAGAGGAAACCTTCAGAGCAGAAACATCTGACAAAGCATTGATTTCCAGAATATATAAACTACTCAAAAAACAAAGAAGAAAGAAAACAAATGACCCACTCAATAGATGGAGCAAAGAGATTAACAGAGACTTCACAAGTGAGGAGTTAGAGATGGCTGAGAAACACCTCAAGAAGTGTTCAACATCAATAATCATTAAGGAAATGCAAATCAAAACCACTTTAAGATATCATCTTACTCCAATAAGACTGGCTAGAAAACAAATGATACCAAGTGCTGGAGAGGTTGTGGGGAAAGGGGAACACTCATCCACTGCTGGTGGGAATGTAAACTCGTACAGCCACTATGGAAAGCAGTGTGGAGAACCCTTGGAAGACTTGGAATGAACTTGCCACCCGACCCAGCCATACCACTCCTGGGCATGTACCCTCAAGACTCACCCCACCACAGAGATACATGCACGGCCATGTTTACTTCAACTCTCTTCACAATAGTAAGGAGCTGGAACCAACCCAAATGCCCCTCAACTGATGAGTGGATAGAGAAAATGTGGTACATCTACACAATGGAGTTTTATGCAGCAGTAAAGAAAGATGACATCATGAGCTTTGCAGGAAAATGGCTGGAGCTAGAGGACATCATGCTGAGTGAATTAACACAGTCCCAGAAAAACAAACTACAAATGGTATCCCTCATCTGTGGATGCTAGTGCCAATTACCTAGTTGTAAGTATTTCTGGTGTATGGATCCCCGAGCTTTTGTGCAAAGCAGTTGAGAGTGATGCATATTGGAAACAACAACAACAACAACAACAACAACAGAAAGGACTGCATCAAAGAACTGACGGAAACAGTGAACTTCTGCTCAAAACAGTCAACTTCCTCATGGAGAATATTGAGAAAGACTGAGAAAGAGATGAAAAGCATTTTTGGCAGAATGCATGAGCTCTGGTGGTGTGGGGGAGTAGGGGGGCATGGGTCTAGATTTGTTAAAAAAATAAAAATAATTTTATCTGAAAAAAAATAAAATAAAAGCTTGTGCCACCACACCCCGGCTTTGATGTTAGTTTTTAAAATAAGAGATTAAAGAACACATTCATGATGGTGCACTTTGAAAAATGAAAACAAAGATGCAAGTTAAGAGATGTTGGGAGCCCAGGATTGGTAGCTAGAAAATTAGCATGACCCTTGTGCCCTAAGGGTCAATAGAAATCTGGGGCAGGGTATTGAACCTCCCTCAGGTATGTATGACTGACACTTGAGTTTGTATGCTCAGATATTAAAGAAAAGAGTGGAATGGCTGAAAGTAGACCCAGCAAAATTAAAAGTATCTTTGTCTTTTAACCATTAGGTAAGTTACAGGTAATTATCATTTACACTGTCTCTCTTATTTTCAGTTATAGGAAATGTCACCCAAGACATTTCTCATACAGTACAGTGGGATAAGAGGTACTCTAAATATCTGACTTATCTGCAGGAATTCCCAGATGTTGAGAGGAAGTGTGGCTCAAAGAAGAAATCCATTCCATTTAAGATTAGGAGGCTATCAAGTTTAGGTAGCAGAACAAAAATAGCTGATAATACATTCTGGGAAGTGTTTAAAGGTCAATTCAACACTGCAAAAACCCTACAAGATGGGGTGAAGGAAACCACTAACACAAGAAAACTTTGCATTCTTCCTGCCATAAAAAGAATTTAACTAAGAATACATAATCTGAGTAAGCAGAACCCAAGTCTCCATGAAGCCCATGCATGTACCACTCTTCATTCCCTTGTTAAACCCTTGTTCAAGATCATGATATTAAGTATTACAGTCCCTAATAAGGTCATGAGTAATGTAGGGCATTGCATTTTCTGCTGGCCTGGGACCCATGGTATACATAAGAAACTGGACATCCAGGGATCTACAGTGCTTCTTTTGTGGTGCTGAAAGTCTCCTGCACTAAAGGAATATCCACTGAGAAGACGAAGCACTTGGCGTCTCCTGAGCAGGGCATGCAATATCTGAGACTCAAAGAGTTGCACTGATCTTTACTCTCTAAATGGAAGTTTGGGTCCATTAGAACCCAACTCTCTTCCTTTTATCTTGCCTTGGGTCACTTAATTGAATAGGGGATGCAAAAGTACCTCTTCCAAAGGAGACTTAGGAAGATTAAGTGAATGACCACTTATATACCCTTTGAAGGAATCTTGGCCCATATTTAGAGTTATTCACGCAATAACTCTTAATACTGTACTTGTTGGTTGGGTGTGGTGGGGCACACCTTTGATCCCAGAACTTTGGAGGCAAAAACACATAGATCTCTGTGAGATCAAAGCCAGCTGGGTAACATAGAGTTCAGAGCAGCTGGGGCTACAGGGAGACCATATCTCAAAAATATGTGGCTGTTGCTGTTGTTACTGTGATGTAACAGAAGTATTTAGAATAGAACCTAAATGTAGCCAGACACAGCAAACCACTGTTTATTTGGACAGTGTATGTGAGGGGAAAGATGGAGCAAGAGTAGATAGAATGTTTGCCAAATAGAAGGTGCCGGTGTGAGTCAAGTCCAAATTTCACAGATGGATCAATGTATCAAAGTCCTTCTTACAACAAAGACAACAATATTTTTAATCATTTTTTATTCCTTTTTAAAAATTTTTTTATTTAACCCATAAGTACACATAGGCAATAAACATAAGGAGTGGCCATATAAACCCAGTTAGTTAACATCTGAGTACAGTTTTTGTACAACACAGAGTCCCCAAGACCAGTTGGAGAAGTTTTCTTACACAAACATGTTGATCAAAATAAATAAATAAATAAATAAATAAATAAATAAATAAATAAATAAATCCAGTCCATTTTTGCTGTGATCTCACAATGCATCACCTCCTTGGCCCTTACAATCTGATGCACCACCCTCTTCTGCAAGAGTCCCTGGGCTTTGGAGGGGAGGGTGAGAGAGAGTGAGAAATAGAAGATCCAGGTTCTTCTCTGAGGTGATGCATCAAACTCTTGGGACTGTCCAAGTTCTGTGTGCAACAGACTGGTGGGTCATTTAGTAGTCTCCTTTTAATTCTAGTAATAAAGCACAAAGAGTAATAAATATTAAAGATTATAACAAGTTACTCTATGGGCACAAAAACATATGCTTGGATAATATCTTTGTTGGGGCATTATAACTCTTCAACAAAGGGATGCCAATAGCTTTTTAGTGTGGTTGATAGTCTCCTGACATTAGGAGGCACCAAGGCTACAGTGTCACCCAGGTGTCATACCCCAACAGGCAGTGGGCCACAGATTGAATTTATTTTTTGTTTCTGTGTGTACCTTTATCAGGATGCCACTATTGTGTCATATTGTCTTTGGCATGTAAAAGTATAGCAGGAGATGTCTGTAGTAAAGCATCAGAGACCATTCCTTTCCAGCAGTTTGTAGTTCGCTTTCTTGCCACCAAGACTTTCCATGCTAGCTGCTGATTTGTAGTGCAGGGTCTCAGCATAATTGTTTTTTCCTCACGTTCATATCACACTATATCTTCAGCAATAGAGTGTTACTGATCATTTCTTATGTGCGCCCAAAGTCATAGAAAAATGGCCTTTGTTTTGGGGGCTTTTAAAACCTCACTGGCCTGGGCTGGGATATGGTGCATGTCTTTACTCCTAGAACTTGGGAGGCAGAGGAGGTGGATCTTTGTGAGGTCTACGGGCACGACTGGTATACAAAGTGCTGTTCCAGGACAGCTGGGAACCTATAGGAAGACCCTGTTCAAAAAACACAAAAGAAAAAAAAAAAAAAAAAAAAAAAAAAAAAAAAAAAAAAAAAAAAAAAAAACCTCAGTTGGGTTCCAAAGCTTCTGGTAGGTCAGCCCAGAGCTGGCACTGAAGGCTTTATCTACCAATACATTTTATTCAATTGGCAGGGCAAAATTGCATCCTGTGTGGGACGTAGGGTGTATTCTCCTTGCCCTTCTGGTTTTGTATATGTCACTCAATCAGAAAACATTTCTTCCTATTCACCGTACCCTAAATGCTGATTCTAGTTTCCAGATGCAGGAGAATGTCCATTGGGCATACCTATAACGCGAACCAACGCTGAAGGGTTTCCCACCACCCTTTCAGACTGACTCTCCTCTAACCCGCATTACCAACTGGTTCAAGGGAGTAGAACCCTGCTTTTCTGAGTTAAATTATCTTGTTTATATGGGCAAAAGAAATCTCCGAGCTATCCACTCATATCATACGGGAACAAACATGGAGGACATTCATGTCCATTTAATCTAATAGCTTAACTGGGGACCTCCAAGATATGTCAAGAGTGGATTAAAAATTAACAAGAATTCTGTATCTCTGATTAGCTTAATCATGTCACTATTTTCTATTCAGGAGACAGCCATCCACAGTAATCCTATACGGGAGGCTTTTAGTTAATGCTTGAGATTTACTAATGTTTTTTAGTACTTTTAGATAATGCTTTAGATTTTACCTAATGTGTCCTGAGCGGAGGACACCTAATATTATTTAATTTTTTGAATATATATTCATGATTTCCCTTACAATATAACATTATATATTTTTTATATCGATTGACACCGTATTTTTGAATATACCACTATTACTATAATAATTTTGAAATGTTCCATGCAAGTTTTGGGTTAGGTTCTAGATGACCAAATCCCTCCAGTTGTTCATAGATGTTTTACATGGGTTTGACAAAAGGCCTGTTTGTTCACTCCAAAGATGTTACCTATGTCAAATGTCTTAACATCATTATAAAACTCAACTAAAATGCCAAAATGAACCAGCTTCCTGGAACAGAAATAATCATTACTTTGAATTAACTACTATTCTTAAGGATCAAAAACCCTATTGTGATTTAACAATCTTAGTATACATGGCCATTTATTCATGAGTGAGTTGGTTACCAAAAACCTTGCCCCAGATTTCAAAGGAGTATAACCAGTAAATAGGAAGAGACCATATGTAGTTAGTAGAGAATTGAAATATTATATCTTTGTGATCCTGTTAGTTATTTTTAATATAGACATTGTGTACTATGATAGAAGTGGCAATAACTTTTGTTGAAGTTAGTTCATCCTTTAACTTTTCTCACTTTTGCAATGTCTGAAATCTTGGATGTGAAAATATATATATATACATTTCAAGGTATATTTATGGTGATAACAATTATTTTGATGTTATCTTTCTTTTTTTTTTTTTTTTGGTCTTTTTGAGACACACTCTCCCTGTAGCTCCTGCTGTCCTGGAACTCACTATGTAGACCAGGCTGGACTTGACTCACAGAGATCCACCTGCCTCTGCCTCCCAAGTGCTAGGATTAAAGGCATGTGCCACCATGCCTGGACTTTGATGATATCTTCATTGATTACTCATTTTTTAATTTACATATAGAGAGCTGGTGTTATAGACCACAAATAAGATAATATATGTCATTTGTTTTTCTGAGACTGTGTCACCTCACTCACCATAACAGCGTCCAGTTCCATCCATTTGCCTACAAAAGTCATGAAGTCATCTTTTTTCACTGCTGCATAGAACTCCATTGTATAATGTATATAATATATCTTCATTATCCACTCTTCACTTGAGAGACACATGGGTTGCTTCCAGCTCTTCGCTATTGTGAAAAGAGCTGCAAAGCATGGTTGTGCACGTGTCTCTGCTATAGGACACATCCACTGGGTATATACTGAGGAGTGGTATAATTGGGTCAAATGGTAGGTTCCTTTGTAGTCTTTTAAAATTCTTCCAAACTGTTTTCCATAGGGCTGCATGAGTTTGCGATCCCAACAGCAATGAATAAGTGTTCCCCTTTCTCCACAGGCTCTCCAACAATCAGTGATGTTTGTTTTCTTGGTCATAACTAATCTTACTGATGTAAGATGAAACAAAAACTGGCAGAATACTTGCTGACTAGAAGGTGCAAGTGGGGTCAAGTCAAATTTCACAGGTGGATCAAAGCATCAAAGTCCTTCTTACACAAAACAACAATTTTTTTGAGACATGGTCTCACTGTGTACATTTGGCTGGCCACTTATGTACAGTAGGCCAGCCTCCAGCTCACAGAGACCTGCCTGTCTCTCTATGCTTCCCTAGTCCTGAGAAATGATATGCTTAAAGTTAGCTGGACCTCCCCCCAGGATTAGACTTTGTGAAGTGTTTCACTCCCTGGTAAGCCTCAACCCCTGGCATTATTGCTCTGCTGACAGTTCTTTCCCATGCCCAGATGAAAGACATTCCAAGGCAGAAACCATACATAGAAAGAATGGTTCCAAAAACCAGAGACCCTTAACATCAGGGCCATTCCTATTCTCTGACCAGTTCCAACTCCATCAGGCTTCTTGATGGTGTCCTGCAAATCAAGGTTCTGATCCTTCTAGTTATGTACATGACATGCTGGAGGAACAGAGTCTCTGCAAATATTTTTAAGTAGTGGATTTAGGTGGACCCTAAGCTAGGCACTGCTGTTCTCCTAGGATGAGGATGATTTGGTTATAGAGAAGAAAATAGATTCAAAGGAGAGTCTGCCCAATGGAGTGCTGCATGTACAAGCCAAGCATCCCCTACAACCTATGAGAAGGAAAGAACCCTTCAATGGAACTCTTTGTCTCATACTTACATCTTCTAGTGCTGTAACAAATACATGTCTGTTGTTTTAAGCCACAAAGTTCATGATAACTTGTTATTACATACTTGGGAAGGCAAAACCATCCATTTAAACTGATCCTATTGTCTGTGTCACGACCATTTTTCCCACCGAATGGCTCCTTCTAGCTTGTCTTTAAGAAGGCATTGGAGGGGCTGGAGAGATGGCCTAGAGGTTAAGAGCACCGACTGCTCTTGCAGAGGACCTGGGTTCGATCCCCAGAACCCACATGGTGACTGAAAACCGTCTTTAACTCCAGTTCCAGAGGAATCCAACACCCTCTTCTGACCTCCGTGGCATTGCACAACACAGGTGCACAAACCTACATGCAGACTGTACATTCATACACATACAAAAATAAATAAAATTAAAAAGAAAAAAATGAGGCATTGGAAGATATCAGTCTCTTCTAATCAGAACCCTTTGCACAGTCTTGCTTTTGCCTTGTCAGAGCTCAGCCTACCATAGGGGATAGCTATAGCTAGAAGTAGACCATGTACAGTGTATGTGAGTGGAAGATGCTTTCTGAACCACCTTTCCTTCCAGGTGGGATCATCTGACATCCTTGCATGCCTAACAAAACTCCTAAATGCTGACCTTTAGCCTTTCCCATTTACCCCACCTGTTCTGAAAGCACAAATATGCTTTTTGCAAAGCTTTCCTGGAAAGAGATAAAATTAAAAAAACTCTCATTTTTTTCCAAACTTATTTCCCATGAGTTGATGACCAGAGCTTAGACTCAAGAAGACAAATTGATAGAAAATAACTGCTAATTCATGTTTACTTGATTAAAGCCTGGCTCCATTGTATAGTCAGGTCCCTATATACAATGCAAAGAAGAACAATCACTATCCAGAAGACCAAGCTCATTTATTTTCCATTCTAATTTTGGTTATTTTTGTATATTCTATGGAATTCCTCATGGAGGAAGGACAAGGATTAACTCAAAAACATCATACTTCTGGAAGGGAGAAGATGAGGAAAGAGATTAGAAAAAGGAGAGGAAGCAGGAAAGAATAGTTTAGAAAGGATCAAAAGAAAAAATGAATCAGAAAGAACCATCTCAAAATGAAAGGTTCCAGCCCTGAGTGGAGGCATCAAGTGAGCACACCAGAGAAAAGTAAGCGCAGCCTAGAAAATCCAGAGCAGCAGTGTGACTGTGCCCAGCCCACCCTATGTCTCACCTGTCTGTTAGATGCTTCACTTAGAAGAAACACTGATTTAACAAGAGAAAGAGTAGGGAACAGGGAACCGATCTTCTCACTACTACAGCCCTTTTGTATTGATCTCCTCAGTTCAGAGATCGCTGAAATAAGATGTCAGGGCTGGCTAGAAGATACACTCTCAGCATCCCCGTGGAGAAGGCTGGACTGGAGACCCCTAAGAGCCTACTGCCACACAGAAGTCCTTGCGCATCCATTCCCAAGTGTAAAGCCCCACCTCTACGTGGCGGCAGTGCTCTGTCCACTTCTCTGGAACCTCGGCCAGCAAATAGATGAAGAGAGCTTTTCAGGATGGTGCAGACCATGAATATGGGCTGTCACAGCATCTGAGGGCTGCTTCTCTGCTCTCGCTGCTCCCCAGCACTGGCTTTTGTCATCTCTCAGTTCTTTGCAACTGCCACCCTAGGTGAGCCCTCATTCTTCAGCCTCTAGCATGAGGAAACCTCTACTTGGTTCCAGTCCATTTGGGAAGAACCTCAGGAAACACCAGGACTCGCAGCCTCTGGCTCTACATAGAGAAGTGTGTTCTAGATATGGCCGGTGAAGGTCCCAGTCAAGGGACCTAATGCGGAGGTTTTAGAAGTGTTGAATAAAACCAACAATAGATATTTTATATCCATCACCCAACAACACATGCTGGAACACGCATATACTCACATGACTATACACAGGGATGGCAATTTCAAGATACCAAAATGGCTTTATGTGTGCCTATTTCTTTGGTTTATTTCTTTGTTTTAAGACAAGGTCTGTCTCACTGTGTGACCCAGGCTAGCCTAGAATTAAGTGTTCTTTTGAATTAAGAATTATGCTCTTTTTTCATGAATGTTAACTTGAGTCTGTTTTTTTAATCCGAGGGTGAGACGATCTTATCATTATTAATTCAGATTACAGCTACCAGTTATTATTGATTAGCATTACTGCTGAACCTCCTGAGGCAGGATTTTTCTCCTTTGACCTCTTTGTTCCAGTGCCACACAGCCATGTCCCTGACCCCACCGATCAGAAAGAGTAAACAAGGGGAAGGTCAGTGCCCCCAGGCCACCCTGCTTCTTAAGCTTACCCTGGGCACTCTGGCTGGTCTGCAGATCCTGCCATGTCTCCGTTTGTAGCCTTGCTGCTGCTCTGGGGTACGGTTTCCTGGGGCCTGGGTGTCTGTGGGGCCGGAGGGATGTGAATGGGAACTCACAGGTTCTGTCTCTACAGGTTTCACCCTGGGCCCAGAAACGGATGGACATCAGGGTGAGTTCAGGGCTAGGGCCTGGGAACAGTGGGCTGTGGGAGCTCTTTTCCAGACAGCAGCAAGCTGACCCCAACTTCCTCCACTCCAGTCTTTCTGACTAAACCCAGCCTGTGGGCAGAGCCAGAGTCAGTGCTCGAACCTTGGGCCAACCTGACACTGACATGTGAGTCAGTCCTGCAGACGCAAGAGTTCCAACTGCTCAAGAACGGGGTGGTCCAGGAGTCCGCCCACCTTGACAGGAATGCTATGAAGCACCGCTTCCCAATAGGAGCAGTGACAAGTGATAACCAGGGCCTCTACCGCTGCAGAATACGCTGGGATTTCAGTACATGGACAGAGCTGAGCAATGTGGTGGAGGTGACAGGATCAGGTAAGGAACAGCTCAGAGGAAGCGGAAGGGGAGGCATCCCCTGACTCATCTGTTACTTCTGAGCCTCGACTTGCTTTCTCTTAAGTAGATATGTTCATGCCTCACCCAGAGGGTGATGAGCACCGAGTCCCATAGGGAGCTGGGAACAGACCTGGCACTCAGTATTGCCCTCCACTGTCCCTTATGCTGTCAGCCACCTTCACTGCAGTCCCTGCCTCCTAGCCTTCAATGCCTGCCCTCTCCCTACCATCCTTACGTTTTCTGATAATGGAGTTCAAGTTTTCCTTCTCTGCTGAGTCAGGAGAAAGCACTCATCAGCCCTGTGCTATCCACAGATCCCCTGCCCCAACCCCAGCTGTCTGCGAACCCAGTGGCCTGGATCATGCCTGGCCTGGACACAAAACTACTGTGCCAGGTGGGACTTCACGGTGTGACCTTCCTACTGAAGCGGGAAGGCGATGATGGTTTTCTGGAAGTAGCTCAGGCTGCCAAGGATGGACAGGCCGCCTTCCCAGTCCACCAGCCTGGCAACTACAGCTGCAGCTACTGGACTCATGTCGCAGGCAAACCCTCTGAACCCAGCGCCAAGGTCACCATCAAGGAGTATGGTGAGTGTTGAAGCCCAAATGTGGACACCCAGAAATTGGAAATGTGATCCTAGGATGTCATCTGGAAGGCGGAGGTATGGGGACTGGGCAGATGGCAGCTCTCTGGGGTTCTGCCAAAGCAGTGTCACCTGGACCCCTGCCTCAGTGAGTCCTCTCCCTTGCAGCCACACCTCCTCCACCAGAACTTAGCTATCAGGGAAATTCCCAGGTCATCCTGGTGTCCAGACCCCGAATGACACTTTCCTGTGTGGCGCCGGTGAGCACCGCCGAATTCCAACTGAGGCAAGGCAAGAAGAAGCTGAAAGTTCCCAGGGTGAGCACCAGCCCAGCCAACACCTTGTTTGATCTGGAGTTGAAGGACATAAGGGACATCAGACCCTTAACATGCAGGTACCGGCTGAGCAAGAAGGATGAAACCTGGTCCGAAGACAGTAAGCCCTTTGAGCTGTTGTGGAGCGACGGTAAGCACACAGCTGGGGCTGAGTGGGCTAAGATGGGGGGATCTCAGCGAGCAGGAAAGGGGCCTGGAAACGGGGTTCCCAGTCCTGCACCAATCAATCACCCCTTGAATCCCCAGCTTCAAATGTGGGGGCCTGCAGAGGTCACCAAAGAGGTCTGGCACAGACCTTGATGGCCCTGACCCTGCCGGGGCACCTTAGCTAGTAGGGGTCTCCAGCCTGCCCACGGCCTGCCAAGGCCTGGAGTCCCAGTGGGTGGCATGGTTATAAGCATGATGGTCCTGCCTGGCTTCCAGGAGCAGGCAAGAGGGGGCACTGGGAAGTCACAAGTAGAAGACTCAGCAAGAACACAGCCAGCGACATGCGTGGGGGGGTCTGTGCTGCCCCCTCAGACCAGGTCAGCCTGTCTTGCACTCCACAGAGACTCTGCCAGCGCCAGTGCTCAGGGCCGATCCTGAGGGTCAGAACCCTGCACCTGGCTCCCTGGTAAAGCTGCTATGCAAGGGGCCCAAGGCCGGCCTGCGCTTTGTCCTGCAACGCTGGTACATATATGAGCACAACCTGGTGCAGGTACTGCAGCCCACCGGGGATGAGGCGGTCTTTGAGCTCCCCAATATCTCAGCCGTGCACTCTGGAAGCTACAGCTGCAGCTACATGGACGTCGGGCAGCCTTTTGCAGGATCCGCACCCAGTGCTATTCTGAAATTGAAAGTGGATGGTGAGCACCCGGGGAGTGTGGGTGGCCTTGTGGGCTGCTCAGGACCCGTGGTTTCTAGGCTGTGATCTGTGAGAGACCCACCTTTCTGGGTTATCATTGAAAATGAGGAGCTGGATCTCAAAGTCCATGACACGAGTCCCAGCAGTGGAACGTGGCACTCTGGCTCTTCCCTGATAGCCTGAGCCAGAGAGAGGTTAGTAATGTTCAAGTGTGAAGCAGGGATCCAGAGTTTCCCTGTTCAAATCTGCCCTCCTGGACTTCCATCCCCTGGTGCATGTCACCTCCCAATCCCCCTTTAGGGCCATCCCCACAGACTTGGGTTAATGTGTAATTTTCCGGAGTCCTCAGGTCCCTGAGGTCTATTTGTTCCCTTGATATCCTCACCAAGTTCTCCACGGGGCAGAGATCACCTCATAGAACCTACGCGGAACAGCTGAACAGGATGCGGTTCTGTCTCCAGACCTTTAGTCTCTACTCCTGTGGCTGTGCTTGCTGCATTTTTTTCCACTCTCGGTAGATCCCATGGAGCCCTGGGATACGCCAAGGCCTAGGAACTCTCATGGCGCTTGTGGGATTGAGGCTTATAGACCCTTAGAAGAGATTCTGATGTGACTGCACAGGTGCCCAAGACACAGGGCAGAGCAGGGACTGCCTGGATCAGAGTGGGTAGAGTTCACAGGAAGTAGCTTAAGCAGACCACCATGGGGTGGTCAAGAGCTGCTGGTGGTGCATGCCTTTAATCCCAGCACTTGGGTGGCAGAGGCAGGCAGATCTCTGTCAGTTCAAGGCCAGCCTGGTCTACAGAGCAAGCTCCAGGCCAGCTGGGGCTAAAGGGAGACACTGTCTCGAAAATACCCCCGCCCCAAAAAAGGAGCTTCTGGGGGCTTATGGTTCTCTTCTGGCACAGGATTGGCACCCCGACCAAAGCTCCGGGCCCTGTGGACTGGTACTGTGGCTGCGGGTGATGATGCAGTTCTGCACTGCGAAGCGCCTGTATCTGAGGTCTCCTTCCATCTGCTGCGTGATGGCGAGAAAGCACCTTTCATAACACAGCTCAGATGGAGCTCCTCAATATATATACTCTTGCCCTTCGTGGGGCCCCAACATACTGGAAACTACAGCTGTCGCTATGCTTCCTACCAGCTCGATGGATTCCAATCTGAGCTCAGCGAACCAGTGGAGCTCCTGGTTGGGGGTGAGGTTTCCTCAGGGCTCTGAACGGTTCTGCCTATTGGCCTTGGCTGGGTTGTGCACTGGTTAAGCGCCCAATCCAGCCTCATGAGCAAAGGCATTGTGGCAAAGTACAAGATGGTGAGCTCATTTTTCTTTTGTCTGATTTGTCTAGGAAGATGATCTAGCTGTGTACCCGGGGTGCAAATGTATCCTTGGAAAGAACTAGAAATACCGGCAGAAGTTCTGCCCAGGCCTGCTGCAAGAAACTTCTTCATTCCTCCGCAAGTTAATAAATATTAAGCATGAGTTTGTGTGTTTTCCACTTGAAGGTGCAGTGTGGAGCAGTTGAATGTGGAGGGAGGCTGTTCTTCTAAGTCTGAAGTCCAGCTGGGAAGTTGGGGAGGTGGGGTGCTCTGGCTTGGATCCTGAGAGGGGAAGGGTGGAAGGAGGACTGGTCCTGGGACCACACAAGTCTCAAGATCCCCTTCTCCAGCCCTCCTCAATCCAGCTGCCTCTTAGTTTCCAGGCAGGTGTGGGGTGGGCAGGTAGCTTGGAGCTACAACAACTCCAGTCTTAACATTGGTTGACTTGGCTCTTACCCCAACAGCAGGTTACAAGATGCTGCATTAAAGTGTTCTGGCTTTGTTTTTTATTTTTACAAATATGCCGTGGTGCATGGCTTGAGTGGACTAAATCGATGCATTATCTGAAGTGACTCAACTGGAACAAACAAGAAGAACAAAACATCTTCAGAGCTCAACCAATATTTTGTTCCCTTCAAGCCTCAGTAGAGTCTGAGATTGGAGCCTGAAATCCTGATCCCAGGAACAAAAGGGAGGGCCCAACTCAAGCTGCTCTGCCTCCTTGATGTGTGCCCCAGCCATTCCCAGATGCTCCCAGTCCCATGGTGGTTCTTGAATGCCCCAGGCCTCCTAGTCAGCAAGTGCTCATCCAGTGCCTTTATTCAGACTATAAAGGAACCTTTCTCCCTTCTGTCTCATATTTGCATTCTAAAATACTGACTCTCGATTGGAAAAGGATCATTTCATTCATTCATTTTCTTTTTCAACAAACTCTAATTGGAGTTTCAGCATAATCCTGGAGCCACATTGGGGAACTCAAAAATGAGCAATATGTGGTCCCTCTTCTTAAAGAACATAGAGTCTAGGGCAAGTTAGGTAGGTTAGTGGTTTAAAGCTCTTCCCAAAGATCTGGTGGACCTTAATTGATCCCCTGAACCCGCATTTATAAAAACAAAAAGATAATGTATTGGCAAGCATCTGTAATCCCAGTACTCTTGCAGGGAGATGGAAGGGAGACAGGAGAGCGGCCTGCCGCTGGCCCAGCTGGCCTGGAGTATGCAGAACACAAGAGATGACAAGAAGACCTTGTCTCTATGACAGAGATGTTTTCCTCTTATCTACACAGAGAACACACTATCACATACATGTCTAGGTTCACATATACACACAGTAGTAATAAATGAATAAATGAATGAATGAGTATAGTTTTGCCCAATGCAGTAGATTTTCCCAGTATAATGTACAGATTGTAACAATTCAAATGAGTTAACAGGGCATTATTGGTGCATAGACCCCTGACTCCAGTGCCTTGAAAGTAACAATGGATTACATAAGGCTCCTTGGAGTTCATTCCTGACACAGCTGGAGATACAAGAAAGAAAATGGGGACCCTATGGGGATTGCATCCATTTCAGTTAAATATCATTCTCAATTTAGAAATTGAAAAAAATTATATATATATATATATCCCAAAATGCAGTGTTGACAAATAACTGAACTGGTTTTTATCCAGTTCTGAGATATATATATATATATATATATATATTTTTTTATTTTATAAAAAAAAAAATATATATATATATATATCTCCAAAGGAAGTATCTTAGTCATTATCCCATCACATCCAGGCAAGGAGGGCCCCAAGGGGAGACTGTTTCTGTTTAGTCTTGAGACATAGTCTCTTGCTATATACCCTAGGTTAGCTTTGAACCCCTGATCCTCCTACCTCAACCTCCCAGGCCCTGGAATGTTAGGCAAGTGTCACTATTACCAATACCCTAGTGAAGACTTAAGAAGAAATAGAGGGCTGGAGAGATGGCTCAGCGTTTAAGAGTGCCGACTGCTCTTGCAGAGGACCTGGGTTCAATTCCCAGCACCCACATGGCAGCTAACAACTGTCTTTAATTCGAGTTCCGGGGAAATCTGACACCCTCTTCTGACCTCCTCCGTATTGCACAACACGGGTTCACAAACCTACATGCATACAATACACTCATACACATAAAAAAACAATAAATAAACAAATAAATAATAAATAAATAAATAAATAAACAATGAAAAAAGAATAAATGGAGAATAGGCATGGGCTGTTAGGGTTAAATACTAAGCTCAGAGCAGGTTGCTGGGGGGACAGGCGTTATCGTAGGGGTAGAAACAAACCCTGGTGGGCTACGTCCCACTCTAAGACAGCTCTTTGCCATCTAGTCCATGGAGACCATGTTTGTCATATGCCACGCTGGTGGTCAGCAGGTCCTTGGACAATATACTTATCCTTTGTGGGCCATCAGTTCTTCCTCTATACTGTGGGGACAGGACTATCTACTTTATGGGATGGTGATGAGGCTGGGAGAAAGGGGAGTACCAAACTGGGATGTGCTCAATTCACATTACTTTTGCTTATGTCTGGCAAATATTTCCCCTCTCCCTAAGGAGAGGAGAGAAGTCTAAGGCCATCTACTTCCTCTGCCATGGAGCAGGCAGGAAACTGAAATCCAACTCCATCATGGCCAGGGAGTTCCAGACAACAATTCTACCAGGGAGTGCTTGAGAACAGATTCCCAGGGCACTGGGCAGAGTTTGTTAAAGGGAAAATGGGAAGAACAGAGTCCATCTTTAGGAGTTGCCAAGGGAGTGAGGTCCCACCCACTGCCTGCAGAAAGGAAAGTTAATTATGTCATTAATAATACTTAACATTGCTACAGTGCTTTCCCGAGCCAGTTAATTCTGCTCCAAATCCTGGAAAACAAATGACTGAGTGTGTGAGAGGCAAATCTGTTTCTGAATTGGAAAGTGGGGAAGCCCATTCTCCACAGTGTTTGGAAGGAGTGGAAAGCTGGGTGATTGCTTCCTAGAATTAAGTCACCCTGGACAAGGAGAGGCCATTAAACCATGGTGAGTAGTTACCCCTTTACCACGTCTATTAAAAAAGCATAGTTATCTAAGGAAGCAAAAAGACAAGAAAGTACTACTTTGGCACTGTGCACTAACCCAACACACCCTAACAGATGTTACCCAGAATGAGTAGGTTTTGTTAAGCTGGGACCAAGGTCTGAAAGTAAAGTTTTATCTATCTCTTTCCCTGGAACATATGATTAAGCCCTGGCACCAAGACAGGAGCTATAGTTACCTGCTGAGACCTGTAACCCCCTTAATACATTTAACTCAATGTGTCTCGCCAACCAAACCTGGGGATGGTAACAAAACACCCGTTATTTGTCTATGAAAGAGGACAGAGTCAAGTAGGAGAAGAACAAGAGATAAACAAAGTCACACCATAAGGGGAGTGCTCAGGGCACAAAAACAGACAGGAACAGGGCTTCTTTTGGAGCTGTCTGCAAATATGTTTTAAAGAGAGTAACAAAAACAAAAACAAAGAAATGGACAGGTTGATAAAAGTAGAAATCTGCTTTCTTCTGGACGTGACTACTGTTGTGTTGAAACCAAAGTAGGTGCAGTTTATATGCAAAACTCTCAAAAGACCATACACATAATCAGTCCTATTAACATTTCCTTGAAGAAGAGTGGTCATCAGAGTCTTGCACAAGAGTCTAAGCACCAGCCTTCTGTTCGACCTGTACATGGGAGTGCTAGGGAGTGGAAGGTTGTGGGTTAGGGAGAAGACTCAGGGGTGGTAGCTTTCATGAGCAGCTGCACACACCAAGGGGGATTCTCAGTGGTACAGCTGTCTGTGAGGCACCATGCTCCATAAGTAACCCCTATTCCATGCTTCTCCAAGTAACACCAAAATCTATTGGTTCAGCAAGCTGGTCTTGGATGGAGACATTTCTGTTGGTGTCCTGTGTAGGAGGAATAGGCATTTCTATGCATCTCCCCAGGAAAAGTCCCATAACAGTTATTCAAGTGCAAATCAGAAGTACAGATGCTTTACAGTTGAGAACAAAACAAAGTGTATTCCGAACCTGACTACAGTCCCCTCACATGTCGTTACATAGTGAAGAAACACTAGTGGGAAGATACAAATGTATAGATACGTGTAACAGACAAGGAGGGCATGGAGGAAGGAATGAAAACGACATGGAAGAGTGCTTTGCCTTGCAGTTTGAGCAGGATAATAAAGAAAGACTCACCCTCATTTTCTGTAGTGGATAGAAAATAATTATACATGTAGCTAAAACAATAGCTTGTGGAGAAATGTTGAAGATACATCCAGAGGAAAAGGCTGCAAAGTTTGAGGCAGCTCTCACTAACAGCTTAGAGAAAGGAAAATGAAGAAAGTTTTTTTGAGTTTGTTGTAATAAGTCTTGGGGCTATCTGACTTTAAACCATATTCATGGGTGATTTTATAATTTTATTTATTATTTTACTTTTATGTGTTTGAGTGTATTGCCTGCATGTGTGTAGGATTCCTGGAACTGGAGTCTTAGACGGTTGTTCCCCATCATGTAGGTGCTAGGAACCAAACTCAGGACCTCTGGAAGAGCAGCCAGTGCTCTGAACTGCTGAGTCATCTCTCTAGCCGCCTCATGGATTACTTTAATAAAACAGAAAGTAAATTTCAGAAAGTGAAGATAACCTGCCTTCCCTGTCATGACCACGAGAGGGACCCATGGCTTCCCACGTTCCCCCTCCTCAGCAAGATCTTGCCCACCAAGCTCCTCAAAGCCCACAGAGTCTGGAAGACAGTGATAGGTGAGACAGACTCTTCCAGCAAACTGACCATCTGAAACAAAAAAAGAATATGGTCTATGGATGGAAAAGGCTGAGTAGCTAGAAAGAAACATAAATGATCCTATAGTCTTCCAGAATGGCTGATTTGAACAGCTGCAGGTGAGATTTTTCAAGAAGTGTCAGTTTAGAGGCAGATGTCCCAGACAGCTACAAAACATATGTGTGGGCATTTTTCCTGAAATGTTCACACAGGGTATTTCTACTCCATGCATATCTGCACCACTGTTTCATAAGTGTCATTGTTGGACAGAGCCTAAGCACCAGGGCAGCCACCCAGCTCTGTATTAGCCTGACAGCAAGCAACATGAGAAGAGTCACTGGACACAGACAGAGCCAGAATGTAACAATTCACTGCAGTTGTGGCTCTTAGGCTTCACCTGAAATGGAAAAAAATTTTAGCTAAAACCTGGAGCTTGTTCTGGACAACAGAAAACAAACTCTTCTCATCACTCTGTTTCCAGGAGCAGGTGTTGCACACAAGGAGACAGATACTGTAGACCTGTTCTGAGAGGGGAGAATGGAGGATGTTTCCCAATGCTTCAACCCTGCTAAAACAGAGTATAGCCAGATCTGATGGCATAGGCTTATAGTCCTGCTACTTAGAGGGCTGAGCCAGGAAGACCACAAATTCAGTCTGCCTGGGCAATTTAGGTAAACCTTATCTCAAAATGAAAAGACAAGAAGGCAAGGGCTGTCTTGGCAACAAAGGCATGCCCCATATGCTCCAGGCCCCGGGTTCAATTCCCAGTACTCAGGGGTGGGGGAGCAGTGAGCATATATAATAAATTAATCATAAATTTAGGAGAACACTTGGAGGCTTTTAGTCAGCAAGGGGAAGCTTCAAGCCTTGATCTAGGAGGAGAAAGTTAAATAAAGGGGAGAAGGAGTGTTCTGAAAATACAGTAGCATGAATTTTCACCCATTTCAGTTCTTTATTCCACAGCCCAGGTGACTAAATCCACTTGGTTGAGTGCATGGAACTGGAGAAATGAAGATAGAGAAGAGGATGACTGTAGTTAGGAAACAGGAAGTCTATAGTACTAGGCTGGGAGATAACACTGAAGCTGTAAAACACCTCATGCTTGGGAAGAGTCAAGGGAACTTAGAAGGAGAAGTACAGCCCATAATCTACTCTCTCTACTGTGTGTTGTGATATGTGAACTTTTGGTGTTAGGTTGTTGTTGTTGTTTTTGGTCCTTTTGAGATAGGTTCTCCCTGTAGCCCCAGCTGTCCTGGAAATCATTATTTAGACTAGGCTAAACTTGAACACACAGAGATCCATCTGCCTCTGCCTCCTGAGTGCTGGGATTAAAAGCTTATGTCAGTTATAGACCCATCACCCTAATGAACACAGAGGCCAAAATTCTAAACAGGATACTGGCAAATCACATACAGACCCACAACAAGAAGATCATCCATCATGACCAAATTGGATTCATACCAGAGATGCAGGGATGGTTCAACATATGAAAATCAATAAACATCATCAAACACATAAAGGAAATGAAAGACAAAAACCACACCATTATCTCAATTGATGCTGAAAAAGCCTTTGACAAAATCCAGCATCCCTTCATGCTTAAAGTCCTAGAAGGAATTGGATTGGAGGGATCTTTCCTCGATGTAATCAAAGCCATATATAGGAAACCCACAGCCAATATCATCCTAAATGGGGAAATGACAGAAACCTTCCCTTTAAAGGTAGCAACTCAGCAAGGCTGCTCCCTGACAACACTCCTCTTCAATATAGTGCTTGAAACACTTGCTAGAGCAATAAGGCAAGAAAAGGAAATTAAAGGAGTACTAATTGGAAAAGAAGAAGTCAAGCTATCCCTGTTTGTTGTTGATGTGATTGTTTACTTAAGGGATGCTACAAATTCCACCAGAAAACTCCTAGAAACGATTATCAGCTTCAGCAAAGTGGCAGGATACAAAATTAACCTTAATAAATCAATGCCCTTTCTTTACACCAAGAACAAGCAATTGGAGAAAGACTTCAAAGAGACCTTCCCACTCACAATATCCTCAAAAACAATGAAATACCTAGGAACAAATCTAACCAAAGATACCAAGGAACTCTACAAAAAAAATTTAAAACTTTTAAAGAAAGAAATTGAAGAAGACATCAGAAGATGGAAAAACCTCCCATGCTCATAGATTGGGAAAATTAACATTGTAAAAATGTCCATTTTAGGGCTGGAGAGATGGCCTAGCGGTTGAGAGCACCAACTGCTCTTGCAGAGGACCCAGGTTCGATCCCCAGCAACCACATGGCAGGGAAGCTCCAGTTCCAGGGGTGTCCGACACCCTCTTCTGACCTCTGCGGCATTGCACAATGCGGGTGCATGGACTTGCATGCAGACAGTACATTCATACACATATGGAAACAAATAAAATTAATAAAAAAAAAAATGTCCATTTTACCAAAACTCTTATATAGATTTAATGCAATTCCAATCAAAATCCCCAAGAGTTTCTTCACAGGCTTGGAAACAAAAGTCCTTAAATTCATTTGGAAAAACAAAAGACCCTGAATAGCCAAAACAACCCTGAGCGAAAAGAGCTACACAGGGGGGATCTCTATACCAGACTTCAAACTATACTACAGGGCTATAGTCATAAAAACAGCCTGGTACTGGCACAAAAACAGACCTGTTGACCAATGG